>JBBYHO010145659.1:0-39905 GCA_038382025.1 Adansonia gregorii | reverse complement strand
TTAGTATGTTATCTATTTTAATCCATCTTTATTTCTTTAAGTCATTAATTATCATTTAGCAAAAACATTAGCACGATAAAAAAGATAGTCTAACAAAGGTTACATTTCAAAGAAAGAACAGAATATTGGTTTTTTTACAAAAATAATGGTAAAATGCCTAAGAAGAGATTCATAAAGATAATGGTCAATGTCAAAAAAGGTCTGGACAACTAAATTTAGATCTGCGAAGAATTTTTCTAAATGGAATATCTGCTTATGCATAGATCCATCTTTTAGAGATGCGTTTGATCATATCATGCCATGATTTGATCATTTCTTTCTTTTGCTTGAGCCACCCTTTCGGGTTTTTAACTCGAAGCCTCCCCTTATATTATCTTTAATTAAATGCCATGTTTAGGTTTTCATTCGATTTTTATTTTTTTGTTTTGTTTTATTATTTTTTTCTATGTTTTATTTGTTTTTTTAAGCATATTATTTTTTTACACTATCTGCATTGATGGGGGTTGGCAAGAAATCTCCAACCATTTCAATAAGAAATAATACGCCCCCTGAGAATGCCTTGTAAACCATATAGGGCCCTTCTTAATTGGGTGCCCATTTGCCCCGTGGATCTTTTTTGTATCGGGAGGATTTTTTTTAGCACCAAATTTCCTTATAAAACTGTCTTGGATGAATCTTTTTATCATAGGCCTTTATCATCCTTTTTTGGTACATTTGCCCATACTGGATCACTTTCAACCTCTTTTCTTCAATAAAGTTTAATTGTTCATAGCAATCTCATGCCCATTCAGTTTCTTCCAATTTGGTATCTATTAATATTCGAAGTGATGGGATCTCGACTTGAATTGTTAGTACTGCCTCTGTGCCATACACCAATGAGTAAGGTGTTGCCCCAATCAAGGTCCTATTTAGGTTTGATAAGCAAGGAGAGCAAACGAAAGCTTCTCGTGCCAATCTTTATAAGTCTTCACCATTTTCCCATAATCTTTTTAATATTTTTGTTGGCAGCTTCTATGACCCTATTCATCTTTGGACGATATGTGACCTAATTGTGATGAAAGATTTTCAGCTGGGTACAAATCTTCGTCATCAATTTTTTATTCAAGTTGGAGGCATTATCCATTATAATTCTTTTAGGGACCTTGAATCTACAAATGATATTGGCCTTCAAAAACTTAATCACCACAAATCTTGTGAAATTTGCAAAAAAAGTGGCTTCCACCCATTTGGTGAAATAATTAATGGCCACCAATATGAAACAATGCCAGTTCAATGTTGTAAGAGTAATGGGTCTGATGACATCTATACCCCATATAGAAAAGCCATGAATCGATCGTGACATGTAACGGTGAGGGTGAAACATGAATCTTATCGGCATAGATTTGGCACTTATGGCATTTTCGGGCGTACTTGATATAGTCACCCTCTATAGTTATCTAGATGCAACCAAATCTTATGATTTATTTTGCCGTCTTGTGTCTATTGGCATGAATCCCATAAATCTCTTCATGAACTTCTTTTATTATTTTATTTGCTTTTGAAGCATCAACATAACTTAACAATGTTCGGTCGAAACTTTTCTTATACAAAATCTCTCCGTCTAAGATAAAATTCAGTGCCAGCCTTCTTAAGGTCCTCTTATTGATTTTTGAGGCATTTGGTGGATATACTCGATCCTTCAAATAATTTTTAATATCTTGATACCATGGAAGGCCATCTGCTTCAATCTTAATATTGTGGCAGCATAAAGGAAGTTCATAAATGCTTATCTCAATGGGTGTTACCTCTTGCCCTTTGTTTACTTTGAACATGGAACCTAAGGTAACTAGAGCATCCGCCATTTTATTGTCATCATAAAACTGATGAGTAAAGTCTACTGCTTTGAATTTTTTTAGTAATTCTTGAATCAACTCTTTATATTGCAGCAACCTTTAGTCTTATATTTCTTATTCTCCACGTAGTTGGTAAATTACCAAGGCTGAATCGTCATAGACTTTCAATACCTGGGCCTTTTTTTTAATACTGCTCGAAGTTCCATGATACATGCTTCATATTCTGCCACATTATTGGTGCAATCAAAAATTATCCAGGCTGTAAAAAAGTAATAATCCCTTTTGGAGATATTAAAATTATGCCAATTTAATGCCCCAATGCATTTAATGCTCCATTAAAATATATTTTCCATGTAGATCCTTCCAATGACTCTTCTTCTTCTTTAACCGTAATATTCATCAAGTCTTTATTGGGGAATTTGAAATCCAATGGCTGATAATCATCAAGTACTCGTCTTGCTAAAAATTCAGCAATGGCACTTCCATTGATTGCTTTTAGCTTACATAAATGATATCATATTCAGATCCTAGAACTTGCCACCTAGCTATCCTTTCTGATAAACCTGGCACTTCAAACAGATATTTGATTAGGTGGTGATCAACTATGTAACATGATACAACATGTACTATCAAAGTCTTTTCGCTATCCAGACTAGAGCATAACATATCTACTTTATGTGGGAATAATTTACCTTGTAATCCAAAAATTTATTATTGAGGTAAAAGATTATGTACTATTTTTTTTCGATCTCATCATGTTGCTCCAACATACAGCCCATGGATCTTTTGAACACTAACAAATACAGGATAAAGGTCATCCTAGAGTAGCAATACCAATACCGATGGATTGGAGAGATATTGCTTAACTTTTTCGAAAGCATTTTGTCATTCACCATCCCCCTTACCAAGATTTTGTTCTCGTAAAAGCCGAAAAATTGGATCACACTTATCCGTGAGTTGAGATATGAATCTAGCGATGTAATTCAATCTCCCTAAGAAACTTCTCACTTCTTGTGGCGTGCATAGAGATAGCAACTCCTATATAGCTTTGATCTTATCTGAATCAACCTTAATTTCTTTTTTGCTTACAATAAAACCTAATATTTTTCCAGACCTAGCTCTGAATGTACATTTTGTCGAGTTCAGCTTTAACCGATATTTTCTTAGCCTTTCAAACAACTTTCGTAGGTTCGCTACATGACTTTCTTCTTAAGAGGACTTAGCAATCATGTCATCAACGTACACTTCAATTATGCATCATGTCATGGAATAGGGTGACCATTGCCCTTTGGTAAGTTACTCCCATATTCTTCAACCGAAATGGCATTACTTTATAACAAAATGTTATCCACATTGTGATAAACGTGGTATTATCCATATCCTTCGAAGCCATTTTAATTTGGTTATATCTTGAAAACCCATCCATGAAGGAAAATAAATAGTTTTTCGTAGTATTATTAACCAGGGTGTCTATATGAGGGAGGGGGAAGTTATCTTTTGGGCTTGCTCAATTAATGTCTTAATAATCTGCACACATTCTAACTCTTTCATCTTTTTTGGGAACCAGGACAATATTTGTAACCCACTTTGGATAATTTGCCACCTTTAGAAATCTAGATTCAAACTACTTCTTAACCACTTATTTTATCTTCAAAACTATCTTCGGTTTTATTCTTCTTAGCTTCTATTGAACTGGTTTGCATTCCAGCTTTGAGGGTAATTTATGAACCATAATTTTCGCATCCAATCTTGGCTTGTCTTGATAAGACCATGCACAGATGTCTCAAAATTCATGCAGCAAATTTATCAGATCTTCTCGGGTGGAAGCCTTTATGGCAGTTTCTATTCTGATCTCTTTTTTATCATTTTCATCATTCTTTAAATTAATAATCTCAATGGGCTCTTTATGTGGTATTATGTGCTTATCTTCTCATTCAATTATTTTTAACAAATCATAGGGCAAGATATGATTGTCGACATCTTCTTCAAGATTGACCTCGTTTAAGCAAATAGTTTGTTCAAAATTAACCTATGAATCCTGATCAGATTTATCCATTTCTTTGCAAAAACAAAAGCAATGAAGAAATAGGCAAAAGAATATAGGATATGAGTGGAGTATAAATGCAAAAAAAAAAAAGATATTGAGATAAAAAATCATAAAAGAAACGGATGTAAAATAGAAAAAGAGCCAAGAAAGATTATATAAGGAAAGATTACATGCATATCATTTTTACTGATGATAAATTAACATTTTGAGTTCTTACAAAAAGATTTATAGACAATAGAGTTCATTTTTTAGTTATTACTTTAGGATTGGCCTAGAAACTATGCTTCTCTCAACATATGTCCAATTCCTTAAAACATATACAAGGGGTATGGGTGAATCCCATGATCCTCAGTGAACTCTTCATCATCTTTTCAATGGCAGCCACATGATACTTTTGAAAGGCTTCCTTGATCGCCAGAACAACATTCCTAGTTACTTTATCTTTATTTTCCAGATTGACTCCTCCATAGCAGAAATTCCCTCCAACGAGGGGTAGGAAGTTGATTTCTAGCCTAGCTGTTGGTAACAGATAGGGATGGCTACTTTTTTCTTATTCTTTGTTTGAACTTTTTATTCTGAACTCTTTCCAGTTTGAAGCCTAATACATATTTGTCTTTCTTACCATTAACATTAATGTCCTGGCTGATTTCTTCGGTTGAGGCTCTTTCTACTGTCAACTTGAGGCCCATACGTGTGCTTTTTCATAGCCTCAATTTAGGGATAACTGATCCTTCTGATATAAAGGTCATGTTGACAATCCCAAAAATTTTAAAAGAGCATTCATCAATTTCAACATTTGTGTCAATGTAAGGAGCTTTATAGACATAATAGCAACTATGTCTTCTTCCCCAGACAGACTCACCAATTTTTCATCTGTTATAACTTGACTTTTTGATGTAAGGATGATGGAACAGCCACTGCGAGATAAGTCCATGGTGGCATTAACAAACGATTGTATGCTCAAGCTACATTTATAACGTGGAACACGATTTCAAACAGACAACGACCAATTTCTAGAGTAACTGAAATAATTCTTTTGATGTCTTTCCTTGTTCCATTAAAAGCCCTGACAATCAAATTGCTTTGTTTGATTTGGCTAACATCTACAGGCAAACGGGATGGTGTATTCCATGGCATGACATTTAAAGAAGAGCCATTGTCGATAAGGACCTTAAGTAGTATGGTCCCTTTACAGAGTCGTGATGTGAAGGGCTTTTGCTGAAGTATTACCTCATGGCAAAATTTCATCCTCACTAAATGAGATAAAGTTGTCAGCAATAATATTATTTACCAGGCGGTCAAGTTTGTTGACAGAAATGTCATGAGGGACATAGGCCTAATTTAGTACTTTTAACAAAACGTTCCGATGAAGTTTAGAACTAATTACCAAGGTTAGCAAGGAAATCTTTGTTGGTTGTTGCTTTAATTTCTCCATGACACTATATTCATTGTGCTTGATATACTTTAGGAATTCGGCTACCTTTTTTTCCTTTACTGGTTCTTACTTTTCCTCTAGGCATCTTCGATAACCACCGCCTTTCTAGATGTTTTTGCTTTTGATTTTACCTTTGTACCAAACTTGACTAGTTTCCTAATCGTATACATGCTCGTTTCTTATGACATGGTTGACTCTTGTGATATCGACGGATGCTAATTGGGCAATAACAGCTTCTGGAGTGGTAACCCCACTATCATACTTCTATAGCACCTATTTACTATCTTGATAAGGGAACGACGCTGGTGCCTTAATAATCAGTTTGAGGGCAAAATCACCTTTGGAGGGTGGTCTAGTTGCAACGAATGATGAGAGGGCGATCGATACCGTATGAGGTTTGTGATGATCCTTCCCCCACTATATTGACTGATTTTTTTTGCTTTTGCTTTAGTTTGTTCTAAAAACTCGATCTCATCATTATTCATTATCCCTTAAATCAAAGCTTAAAAATTTTGGCAACTCTATAAGGTATACCCCAAAGTCAAGTGATACTTGCAAAAATTGACACCATCATCAAATTATCCTTTAATGTTTTCCTGATTCTGGCTTTGGTCAGAACCATCCATACTTTTTCCAAGGGTGTTTTGGTCTCTTCTACATTAAACTTCCTCCGTTGCCTGTTTTTAATGCTGCTAATGTTGACTTTGGGCTCAGGATGATTTGGTAAAGGGTTTGTTACCACATTAGGCGCCGGCGTATTATCAAACTTGAAGGCACCCCTATTAAGAAGACTTTGAACTTTATGCTTAAAGGGTTGCATTTGTCAATCGAGTGACCTGGTATTACATGGTATTCATAGTGTAGGTTCAGGTCATACCAGCTAAGATAATTTTCTTTATACAGTTTGGCAAAAAATTGGCGTTACTAGCCTTATTTTGAAAGTTTATCGAACATTTCCTTATATGAATAAGGAAAAAGGTTAAAATAGGGTTCGGTTTGATTGGTATTTTGGGTTTGTGTATTGGTTTTGGGTCTTGGCTGGTTTTAGGAAAGTGGGTTTGGAATGGTAGCTTGGACCGTTGTTGAAACAGGTGCTAAGGTTATGTTGTATGAATAAGTGTTTTGGGGTATTTGTCTTGGATTTTGATAATAGAGGCGAGGTCCTAGGTTGTATGGCTGGCTCACATAACCAACAGGTGGTGTTTCATCCTTTTTCTTTGCTGGTCTTAGCTTCTTTGCATTAAGGGACTCTCTTGATGTAAGCTTCTCAGCCTTAATGGCTGATTGATCATTCCTCCAGATATTACAAGATTAAAAAAATCTTTGTTGCATTCCCTACCAGTTTGTCGTAATAGGGCGGACGTAAAGTATCAACAAATAATATTATCACTTCCTTCTTCATCAAAGGCGATTGGACTTGAGAGGCTAAGTCCCTCCATCATTGGGCATATTTTTTGAAGGATTCAGTTAACTTCTTCTCTAAATTTTGAAGGGTTAAACGATCTAGAGCCCATTCAGCCATATGCTTGTATTGTTAGAGAAAACTACTTGCCAAGTTAGCCCATCATTTAATTTAGGTACGATTTAAATCATTGTATCATCTTAACATTGATCCTAATAGGCTTTCCTGAAAATAGTGGATTAGAAGTTTATCATCTTTTGAGTAGCCCGCTATTTTTCTGACGAACATTTTGATGTGTGCCTGTGGGGATATAGTGCTTTTATACTTCTCAAACTCTAGCATCTTAAATTTTAAAGAGAGAACAAGGTCTAGGACTAAGCTGAGGTCTTCGACGTCCATACTGTTAAATAATTTGACCCCTTCCATGGCCTTTAACCTTCTTTCAAGGAGTAGTAGTTTTGCCTTTTTTTTTTCTTTTTCGGCTTCAACTACTTTTTTGGCCTTTTGCTTAATCTTCTCTTCTTCATCGATGCCTAGTCCCATATATTCCTTTTGGATGGGAATAGCTTGGGTAGTCATTTATTAAAGTATGGCCTCAAGGTTTATGACGATGACTCATGGAGGAGTAGCTGTCTGGGACCTCTGTTGCATGTTTTGGGCATTGGCCAGTGGTGGATTAGTGCCTAATTCTTCAATTGGTGCCCTTCCTAGATCCTATAGTGGAAGCATTAGTATTTGCTTCCCGTGCAGGGCGAGTTGACACCATAGCTAGTAGTAGCTCCATTATCTATGTGATTTGAGCTTGAAGTTCATCCTGCCTTTTTAACATGGCCTTTTGAGCCTCCTTGTGGCTTTCCTCGAGCCATTCCATCTTGCAATATAGTCTTCAACCATTCTTCTTGCTTTTGCTTAGTGTAGTAACTATATATGGGTATTGACGATGTTGATTGGTCTCGATTCGCAATGGTTAAACCTTATGTGAATTCCAAAATTTTCAAGAATTAGGTAATAGATCAATAATCATATGTGTATGTGTATGTATGCATGAGTAATGATTGTATTCAAGGGCATTTGCTTTACTACAAGACTTCAAAATCCATAATTTCCATTGATTTTAGAAGGGAATAACATATCACTTATCATATTAGAGTTATGTCCATAGAACTTCCTAATTTTGTCATATTGCTTTTTGGCTTGTTCCAAAAACTGAAGTATCGTCGAGCCGAATTTACCAACTGGGTTGATCTATCTTTGAAGTCCTTGGATCCTCTCTACCATATCCCATGCTTGGATGATTGCTGAATGAATTTGTTTTGTCAGATGATCAATATAAAACTATCACCCTAGCGAATTAGCCGTCCACTTGTCACATTTGTCTCATACTCGGTTATCCTAACAGACATCCATTTCCTCATATGCTTGGGCCCATGCCTCAATGTTGTGCTTCATTTGAGACAACTCTTATTTTACTTGCTCCAAAGCTGAAATGAGCGCTTTTCTCTTTTGAAGTAACTCTGTCATCCTTTCTTGTTCTTGGTGAAGGGCATTTTTGAGTCGCTTATTTTTTTTGTGGACCTTCTCAATTATCTCCGTGCATCTGTGCGTGCCCTTTGCTATTGTTCGAATGTAGCTGCCTTGGCTTTGCTTCCCATAACTTTAGCTTTCCATTTTCCAAGCTCTCTACAGAGCTTATGCATTTCCTCGGTAACTTAACTAGGAGATTTGCTGGAGCTCTCAGATAGACGATGATTTTTATCTTCTTGTTTTGTTCTACCTAATCATGTTTCATTAAAGTGTACTGCTTCTCCATTTTTTGAATATCCTTTTCTTTGGCTTTCATCTGTATCTTCATATTCATGATCTCTTCTTGGAGGGCTTGAATCTTGGTAATCGCTCTTTTCTGATCTCTTTTTGCCTCTTCTCTATTTAGCTCCATTTTAGAAGGCATGGAAGGCTTTGGTTGAATGGTCGCTTGAAGATCGACGCCCTTTGTGCTTAAAATAATCAAATCTCAACCCCGACTTGATCTCTATGCGTAGTACCTTAGAGTGGTCTGAGAGAGTAGCCTAGACTCATATCTCACTTTCCAATGTACGGTAATTGCTACAAGCATGTTCTTGTATCTTTCCCCTTGATAATCCAAATCTACACTAGCCAAATCAAAAGTCATAGGGATGAATTGCTTAGTCCCATATTACCGTCAGACCAAAAATGGTGCATATCCGACTGTACCCTATAATTTGAACAAAGGCACAAATAACAATTGACTGTACCTATACAGGATAGATTTGTGTGCGAACCAAGGAGCTTTCCATGTTATCTCTTTCAAAGCCAAGTTCTTTAATGACGTCACCCACTAATTCTTCATTCATGACTATAGCCAATCTTTCTCCATAAAATGCTGGAGATGGATAGAGTGTGAGAAATAGGGTCTAATCTTATCAGCGCCATCTCCCCAAAAATGGCTACGGGCCTAGATATATAGCACTAATGCACTCCTAAAGAATCTACCTTTACTTGACTTCTGACATGCGCTAGGTGCTCGAATGATTTTTTCTAAAATGGCAAGGGCATGATGCATATTCCGCTTCAAACGGTCAAAGAGCTCAATCACTGCTACTTCCACATGTTCGAGCACCCTTGGGAAGATAAGCACTTGTATATGGCTAAAGCAAGTGCATCGAAGGCTTCCTTTTTTTCTGGTTGATCCCTAATATACTCTTTCAAAAATTACCACCATATAACTGTGGTATTGCCTTTATGTTTAAAATGAAAAGACTGGGGAGATAAACCAAGGATCTATGCTAATCTTTTCCTATGACTCACCAGGTTACACTCTTTGCAGCAGATAGGTCTTGTCTCCACTTGTCCTAACCTTAATACTGATGCAATCTCTTCTCTAGTGGGGGTCATGTCTTGGTGGTTAAACGAAAAGCATCGATAAGAGGGGTCCTAGAATTCTATCAGAGCTGGGACTAACTATTCATTTATGGGATCTTCAACAACATGGCCATATGTCCATATTTTGCCTTAAACTAGGTTTACTTGGATTTATCCCATCCTTCACATATATGTACCAATTCAAAAATACTATTTCGTTTAAGATCCAAGTGTGTGATCTTTGACAAGCTTGATACAAAGTCCCCGGGTATGCAGTCCCCTATTTTCTCCGATTCAGTTCGGACTCTGTACGAACTTCTTCAAAAGTTCTGGAAATAACCACCGCTTTTGCTTGGTTTTCCATAAAATCGAATGGAAATTAGCGAGATCTAAATCAGGCCTAAAGCAAATGCCCATGATGCAAATGAATGATGCACATGAAGGATAAGAAAAGAAAAAGTAAACAGGTTAGTACCCATGAAATAAATATTCCAGATAATAAAATATAGCAAAAAAATAATATCATAAAGGTGTAATTAAAATAAAGCAGGTGAATAAAGAAAGAAAAGGTATACATATCCCTTCGTATGTTGCTAACCTCAATGACACCTATAGTAAGGGTATAGTACTAACTAGGGAGCTACTAAGGTTCACTATATGAGGTTTGGGTCAGACCTCTAACTCGGTTCTCAAATTGCCCCTAGTCCAAAATGGACTAACGAGGTACCTTATCTTTATCCATCACAAATTTATCTCGAAAAAGGTTCAATTTGAGTGGGAGTATCTTTCATGCTCGTAATGAGGCTAACACCTCAGGCAGGCATAGGAATTTACACTCTGTAGGTTTTTCATTGGCCCAAATAGAGGCTAAAACATCAGAAGGCAGAGCTACTTTACCTCTTCTTAAATTATTAGGTACTTATGTCCCTCTCGCATTAGACAGAAGGGAAACTATTGCAGATATGCACAATGTGTGCGAAGGGATAAACATACCCTTTTTTAAAATAAAGAGAAAATACACAAACATTGACTTAAAAATAAAATAAGTCATAAAGAAAATTTTCCAAAATGGGAATTGAAACTAGATACTAATTGAAACCGGATTAATTAAAATTTAATGAACACATGATCAATTTTAGGCCTAACTCTCTAAAAGATTATGAATCCTGAACAAGCTCGACTTAAACAGCCCTTGACTAGATAAGTGGTGATGTATCATTATTTCAAAACTATTTATTCTCTTCTTTTTTGGGCCATATTGGTATTAATATTCTCTTATTTCTAGGGACTTGGTAGTTAAGATGAATCATTTGCCCATCTTAACCCGAAAAGTCATCATGAAATAACCATTTGTTTAGAGCCACCACCAATTTATTTTGGACAGATGAGATTGGTCACCCATCAGAATTAGTGCTTTAAGGGTCACGAAACCTTAAAGATAAATTTTATGGTCTATGAAGCAACAGAGATCATTTTTAAGGGTTTGAGAGTCAGTTACAGCCATAAGTAAGGATTGACCCTCTTGAGGTGCCTAAAATTAGTACCTTATTGATCATGGTTAATTTGAACTTTAATTTTATCCGACTCCAATATGTGGTATTTAATTACGATTCTCATAAATAAGATTTTACTATTACATGAGAGAAAATCGAGGTTTTGTATTTTGAAAATCCCAACATCTTACGCGCCCCTATTGAAAAACCAATAGGACATGAAAGTTTTTATTATTCCTTTTTACACCCCAACGGAAAACCAAAGGGACCTAAAAGGTTCTAAAAAATCAAAATGTCTTTCACATCCTACTAGAGTACCTTGTAGAATGTGTAGGTTTTTATTTGTATAAAATTCTCAATTTCCATTTTGAAAAGGGTATTTCGTCATTAGAATGATATGTAAAATCCCTATCACATATGGGTGGGAGGAATTTCATGCGTCACTCTTAACTCTGAGACATTGCTTTTATTTTACAAAAACATACGAATTAGTTGAAACAAAAATAAAAAGACTTATGACTCGGCCTAGACACTAAAGTACTAATTCAAATCTAAGGACTAAAAAATAAAAGAAAAATGAACCTATCAAGTAGACCTTTGGCATAGAAACACCCAGTGGTTACTTAAGGCTAGGTTTTAAGAACAATTAAAATATCCCTAAGGCTTACCATCGACACTAAGGCACCTAGTAACTACTTAGGATTTGTTCTAAGGAAAATTAAAATATTCCTAAGGCTTACCATAAACACTAAGGCATGCAGTAACTACTTAGGATTGGGTTCTAAGGAAAATAAAAAAAAAATTCTTAAGGCTTACCATCAACACTAAAGCACCTAGTAACTACTTAGGCTTAGGTTCTAAGAAAAATTAAAATATTCCTAAGGCTTACCATTGATAGTCAGGCACCCGGTATTAAAATATTCCTAAGGCATTACCATCAACACTAAGGGACCTGGTAACTACTTAGAATTAGGTTCTAAGGAAAATTAAAATATTCCTAAGGCTTACCATTGACACTAAGGCACCCAGTAACTACTTAGAATTGGGTTTTATGGAAAATTAAAAAAAATTCCTAAGGCTTACCATTAACGCTAGAGCACCCTGTAACTACTTAAGCTTGGGTTCTAAGAAAAATTAAAATATTCCTAAGGCTTACCATCGACACTAAGGCACCCGATAACTCTTTAGGATTGGCTTCTAAGGAAAATTATAATATTCCTAAGGCACTGCCATCAACATTAAGGGACCTAGTAATTACTTAGATTTGGGTTCTAAGAAAAATTAAAATATTCCTAAAGCTTACCATCGACACTAAGGCAACTTGTAACTAAAAATTATGAAAATGCCTCTGGGTATACCTTTGACATGAAAATACCCCAGTATCCCTAATGGACTCAAAAATAACCTTAAAAGGCTAAATGAACCCTAAACATTCACCTTTGGCATAAAAGCATCTCGATGAGAAAAAGTAAAAAAATGCCCATACAGTATACTTTCGACATGAAAGTATCCTGGTACTAGCAATGGACTCCAAAATGACCTTAAAAGGCTAAAGGAACCTTAAACTTTCACCTTTGGCATAACAACATCTCAATAAAAAAGTACGAAAATGCCCTTGCAGTATACCTTCGACATGAAAGTATCCCAATACCCCTAATGGACTCGAAAAGACAAGTAATGATGATTCTTATGCTAAATGGATAATTTTGATTCTAAAAATGACCTAAAGTATGAAAATTGCTAAAAAACCCCTAAATTTTTAAAAATTACATTTTGTACCCTAACGGAGGATCAAAAGGATACGAAAGGTTTTTATATTTTTAGCACCCCACCGGAGGACCAATGGATGCTAAAAATATTTAAAATAATCTAAGTGGATGATTTCATGCTAAAGATAACCATTTTGTCCTAAACATGCTAAATTTTCCTATGAATCCATAAACTTTCTTGATTTTACACTTAGGCACCTAAGCAAAAAAAAACCTGAATCATCAGAAAATATAATTAATCAGGTAAAAATCGGCATGTAAATCATGGAGAACATCCATAAGAAAGTTTGGTCCAAAACCTTTGACCAAAAAACAAAATTTTTCATTATTTGCAAACTAGCCCTTAAACTTTGAAAAATTATAAAATACCTCTTAAAACGTGAAAAATACCTAAAGCATGATATGAAATGCCCAAAATCAATTTCCAAGTTATCCATGAAGCTTTTGGTCAGACTTTTGACCATAAAACGAAAAATTTTCTATTATTTGCAAACTAGTCCTTAAACTTTTTTAGACATTTGCAATTTTGTCCTTAATCAACCAAAAGCATCATGAAAACACATTATTAAAGCACGAAATCAGTTGGAAGCAGTATCAAAATTTAGCAAAAACACTCATTAAGATTCAGCTAAACATATAGGTCTAACCAAAATTTTTTTAATTTATTTTTTTACGTATTAGCCTCTAAGCTTTTTATATTTACAAAATGACTACAAAAACACATATACAAGCATGAATTTTGGCCAACACCTAAACAATCTACCAATCAACTTTTTTAAACTCAATAATCACATATTCACATTTTATTTAACACAAAATTAGCACCATTATAGGATAAAATTACAAAAATAAGCACATAAACATGTGATTTCACCATAACAAAAAGAAAAATACTAAAAGAAATAATATATATATATATATATGAACATACATATGACAAACACAAGACGAAAACCAACATCATATCAACATAAACATGATTCATGAAGAAAAATAATTTACTGACAAGAAAAAAATTAAAAAAATAAATAGAATAAAATCAACGAAATTAGTCCATAGCCATTACACTTAGTCTTTCAACATGGATTAAAAAATCCTTGAACTTAAGCATATTTTTGGCTCACCAAAGAGAAGAAAAATGTATTCAACAAACAGAAATCCAAAGATTTAAGTGGAGATTTACCTAAACAAAGCTTTGAAATCTTTTTTCCAAGTATTTTCTTTTTTTCAACTCTTTTTTTAAGGCTTCCTAAAACTAAAAAAAGCCCATAAAACAACATCCTCCCCTATTTATAGGGGGATATCCTCCTTGGCCAAAAGTTTCATGCCTTTTTCATAGATTTTTCTTTTTTTTTTTTAAATTTTTTTATGTTAAGTTTACTTGGTAGGTTGGAAATAATAAATATTGTGTCATAAGCCCATACCTTATCATCTTAGAGTGATGTCATACGTGACATCATTGATATCTAGAGATATTTTGAATGATATTTGTATATAATATGTAAAATTATATCATAAAAATTAATTAAAAGATTTAATTATAAAAATTAAAAATTATGTTTTTAAATAAAATTTCAAATGCTCAATTTAATTCAATCTAATATTAAAAATAATTTTTTATGTACAAAATAAAATAAAATAGCAAACTCATAAAATTTTACGAAAAAACCCTTATCGGGGAAATATTGTTATACATAAAAAAATATAAAAATGATAAAATAAATTGATTTTTTACAAACTGAATTAATATGGATTAAAAAATAACATTTAAAGAATTTAAAAAATTATGAACTCTGAAAAATCCTACTGAAAAAATTTACAAGGTAGAAACTCTGTATTTTGGTAACAAGAAAATTCCTAAAACTCATAAAATTAATTGAAATTTTGAAAATTGATTTAATGGGAACTAAATGACAATATTAGATGAATTTTAAAAATTTTAAACAGAAGAAAATTCCCCTAAAAACATTTACAGAGTAAAAAATTTTATATTTCAAAAAGAGGGAGAATTTCAAAAAAAATTTAAAACTCATGAGAATAAATGAATCTTCCAAAACTAATTTAGTGTGAATCAAATAATAATATTAGATGAATTTTAATGTTTGAAACTTGAGAGGATTCCATCGAAAATTTTATGAATAAAGAAAAACTCGAATTTCAATGCAAAAAAAATCATAGAATTTCATTGACATTGAAGTAAAAAAAAAAATTAAGACCATATATTATCCAAAACATTAATTTTTAAAGTGAAGAAAATGAATTTGTAAAATTTTAAAAATAGATCAACAAGAACCAAAAGTAAAATTCATGAGCATGATACTTATAAGACTACAAAATTCAAAATTAACTTATAAAATTTATAATTTGACATTTCATGGTAGAAAATGCCAATACCTATTTTTTCTTGAATATTTATGATTTTTTGGGATGAGAATCGGCATAAAACCACACTGGTGTTGGTAAAAATATTCGTCCACTAATTTCTCAAGTTTTTCAAAAAAAATATAGAAAATTCCTAAAAATAGAAAAATTAACCGTGAGATCATCCACAGAGGTAATTTTCAAATTTTGTCAAGAACTTATTCGAAAAAAATTTTCCTTTGCAGATTCATCTATTTTACCAAAAAAAATGGATTTTCCATTATGTGTATTTACAGTTATTTACATATAACCAATTAAAATTACAAAAATGTGAAACCCTCAAATGTATCAATACATTTAAGCATTTTTGTCTAATTCATGGCATTTTGCTCTAAATCTTGGTCATGAAGTTTCTCATATTTGTAGCTGTAAAAATTATTTAATTTAAGGCTAGGCCTTAGGAAATATTTTAAATAAAATATGGGTGATATGCTTATTAAATTTATTTATTTGGGCCATATTTTATTTAAAAGCGTTGGGCTAATTTTACAATTAAAATTTCAAGATGTCCACTTTACCAAAAATGATAGGTTTTTGGGACAATTTTATGTCAAAATTGGATTTGGAAGGGGGCATTAATGCCTACCTAAATTGACATTAATACCAGGAAAAGGCCCAGACAAAATTAGGTTTCTATATTTGCCCTTCTTTGGCCATTGTTAAGGATCAGGAATAAGGCAAAGACTAAATGACATGATTTTGTTTGGGCCATGATAAGCCTTTCTATAAAAATGGTTTTTTTTAAGCCAACTACCTTGGTTTTTCACCTAACCAAATATATTGAACTTTCACATTTTAGTGCCAATTTTGACTAGGCTATGGCCATCAGCTACTCTTATGCTTTCCAATTTTAGTGCCAATTTCATTAGGACAGAACCATTAGCCACTCTTGGGCTTTTTATTTTAGTGCTAATTTTGACTGGGACTAAACCATCGGCTACTTTTAGGCTTTCAAATTTTGGTGCCAATTTTGGCTAGGCCGAGGCCATCATCTGCTTTTAGGCTTTTAAATTTTAATGCCAATTTTGATTGGGACTAAACCATCAGCTACTTTTAGGCTTTAAATTTTTATGCTAATTTCACTGGGATAGAACCATCAGCTACTCTTAGGCTTTCATTTTTTATGCAGCTAGTTTCATTGTTTTTCATTAATTAAAGAAAACCTATAAAAAATCTACCAATCATTTGCTTAATCAGATAAAGCTAACTTAAATCCTACTTCATCTACATTTCAGATGATTGAATGAAGAGGACATCTTACTCTATTAGTTTCTAATCAAGTGAAGGTGACAAAGAAAAACTTCACCAACTTTTTTACTCAATCGAACGAAGTTGACTTA
The DNA here is from genome assembly GCA_038382025.1 of Adansonia gregorii. Lineage (NCBI taxonomy): Eukaryota > Viridiplantae > Streptophyta > Magnoliopsida > Malvales > Malvaceae > Adansonia > Adansonia gregorii. The sequence continues at coordinate 23,286 of JBBYHO010145659.1, read as the reverse complement.
TATTCTACTTCACTTACATTTTACATGATTGGATGAAAAGGACATACTACTCCACTAGTTCTTAACCAAGTGAAGATGACAACGACAAACTTTGTCAACCTTTTTGCTTAATCAGATGAAGTTGACTTAAATCCTACTTACCTATGTTTTACATATTTGGGTGAAGAGGACACTTGATTCAAATATTATGAGCATTAATCCTTTAATATGCTAGTGAAGCCTTATTAGTTTGAGCCTCATTATTGCCAATTTTTTTTTGATTTGTTAGTGAAGCCTCATCAATCTGAGCCTCATTATTGCCAATTTCTTTTTTTTTTCTTTTTTTAAAAGCTTTGAATTTCACCATCGAAGATAAACTCTAAAGATTTTTAAAATACTTTGGATTTCACCACTAAAGACTTGTTTTTAAGCAAATTCTTTTCAATGCTTTGGATATCACCAAGACTTATTTTAAAAACAAATTCTTTTAAATGCCTTTGATATCACCATCGAAGACCTATTTTTTTAAGAAATTCTTTTGAATGCTTCGAATTTCACCATCTTAAACTTGTTTTGAAATAAAAATTTTTGAATGCTTCGAATATCACTATTGAAGACTTGTTTCAAAATAAAAACTTTTGAATGCTTCAAATATCACCATTGAAGACTTGTTATTAAAATAAAAACTTTGAATGCTTTCAATTTCACTATCAAAGACTTATTGTGAAACAAAAACTTTTGAATGCTTTGAATTTCATTATTGAAGACTTGTTTTGGAGTAAAAACTTTTAAATGCTTCAAATTTTGCCATCGAAGACTTATTTTGAAACAAAAACCTTTAAATGCTTTGAATTTCATCATTGAAGACTTGTTTTGAAACAAGAACTTCTAAATGCTTTGAATTTCACCATCAAAGACTTTGACATTTCATTTAAATGATCAATGGTTGATGCCATTATAGTTACTTAAATAGGTATGATAATGCGATGATCTCAAAATGATGACATAATTCAAAGAAATCAAATGATGAACATGCGTATGTTGCTAGTGTTGAGAATGATGCAAATACTTATGGAATAATGCAAACGCAAGAATCAATGAACAAGTGTATGCACAGGAAATGATGTAAATACAAATATCACCTAAATGGTGTATATGATCATGAATAATACAAATATCAAGTATCAGATAAAGCATATGTTGTGGATGATGCAAAAATTGGAACTCTATTTATCCTCCCATGCCTTAGGAAAGATCCATTTTTTTCAATCATTTTGCAACATTTTGCCCTAATGAATTCAAATTTGTATTTCACCTTTTCCTTTTCATGGGTTAGGTATTGTCTTGGTTTGATACCCTTCAATTACGAAAACCTTTGAATCTTTTCATGACACATTTTCAAGTTTTTTTTTAAATGATTATCTTATTGAAAAAAATATATCTTATTTAAAATCTCTAGGCTAAAAGCTTCTGATGTTCAAATCTTTTGAATACTAATGATCTTTTGTTGAAAAATTTTCTAAATGATAGTCTATTTTTTTTAAAATAGGTTGAAAACTTAAAAAACTTGGGTAACGATTTCAAAGTAGATAAGATGCAAGCCCTGATTTCCTAGGCAAGAATAGATAAGGTCATACGAAGAATGAATTTCTTTCAAAATTAAATAAATTTGATTTTTTTAAGTCTCTTGACTATTAAAAACTTTAGGAATAAAAGGTCAAGTTAAAAATAGGATGAATTTAATATTCTAAATAGATGTATTCAACTTTGGGTTGACTTAGGGATTTTTGGATGTCCCAAGATTTGTTCAAATGGTTTTTCTCCTTGCAAAATTTTAGTAAATCCCATAGGTGATATCGGTGGTTTTTCTTGTTTCACTTTAGATTACCTATCTCTAGGCTTTCAACCTAGAGCTTCATTCTTTTCATTTTTTTTATTCCTTTTTGTTAAATTGAATGCTCTATCATGTTCTTGAGGACTCAAAAATCATCCAAAAAGATGAATTTTTAAGAGCTTCCTAAGAATGGCTCGATAACTCAAACAACTAGATTAAAATAGACTTCATAGGTACGTAATGTAGGCCATAGTTCATGGTTTATAACAAAAGGATAGATAGGTCCAAATCAAGTATTTAAGGGTAAATAAATAAAGGATTATTTCTCTTTAGAAGAATTCCTATGTGGGTTATTTGTCTTCATTAAGTTTTAATTTTTTTTATTTCCTTTATCTTATTCTTTTTGTTTTTCTCATTTTCTTCTATTTATTTTTTAAATTTTTTTCTTGTTTTTTCTTTTTTTCATAGAAACTTAAAACTTGAACTTTAGCTTATCTCTATTCTTGCCCTAATGGGATTTCTCCCTCTGATTTTGAAGCTTTGCTTTAATGTACCCCCCAATATGGAAGGTGATCTTTGATTAAGGTTTAAAGAAAGAATAAGTCATCAAGCTCAAAGGGGACTACTAGGGAATAATTTTCTATATTCATGAAAACAAAATAAAGATGGCCATTTTCATTTCAAACGAAGCCATTTGTTCAAAAATGTTTTTTCTTTTTTTTTTTTCAAAAATGATAGTACATGTTCCCTTTTAGTTTCTCATAAATAGGAAATCAAATAATGCAAGAATTTATGTTGCAAGAAAATTTTATGCTCGATTCCTAAAAATCTGCAATGATAGGTAGTGGTTACATATAAAATAATCAGAAAAAAGCAAGACTCGAAAAAGTTTTATTGGGGACATGGAGGTAAGTTTGTTGGGTCATCATACCCCAAATTATAAGTAATGAGCGACACCTTAAGGACAATCACAAAATTTGTGTTTTAGAACCTAAAAAGAAAATAGGATTTTAAGCATGATCTTAGCACACATCTGCCATAATTATGTTCCCTAAAAGAACATTTTGTTTGTTTGATCTTCAAAGAAACTTATAAATTTTTTGGAAACTTCATTCTATCACTCTTTACCTAGGGAATAATGGTTTAGGAATTTTAAAGTTATTTCCATAGTGCTGGGTTTTTCCAATGATCATGGTTTTATTTATAAGAAAATGAATATAAGGGTACAAGCTCATTTTTGACATTAATCATTAGTATTCTAGAGACTTTTCATCATCATGCTTTTGAAAATATTTACTTTTTTGGAAACATTTTTATCTTATCAAAACATTCAAAACACATGCTTCATAAAATGATGTCAATTCAGAAATAAAGGCTTTTCAAAATATAGGTGACACTAATCACTATGGTATACATCCCCTTCTTTTAAACCTAACTATTCTCAATGCTTACCATATACTAGTATACCCTTCAATGGCAACTAGCTTTCCCTTCCTCTAAGCTCAACTTCCTAGGCTTGATGAGGTCCTAGACTTTATACTTAAGAACACTGCAATCCTCTATAAAATGACCTAGATTGTCGGAGTGATAATCATAATACTCATACCCATCTGGATACAGGTGTTTGAAAGGCTCAATCTGGATAGGTGTCAAGAAGTTATTCTTGATAAGCTTGGGCAAAAGCTCAATATAAGGCATAAGAATCTGCTTAACCTAATTTAAATTTCACTTTTTGTATCTGCTCTAACTATTCCCTTAAGCACTTGGCTTAGTCAGTGTAACTGCAGGCATTGGCTTATAAGGATATCTTGGGGTGCACTATTCATGATAGGATAACACATCTCTAAGGGTGGCATCAATATTGATCAGGATCCATAAGTGGTCGATTTACCTAGAAAATAGTTTAAATTTCTTCTTTCCTTTTAATTGTTCTTCTATTTACCATAATAAGCTTATCATTAAATCATATCTTTCCATTTTTTATGGCATTCTTAATCATTTCACTAGGGACCACTATATCAGTAAAGTTCTTTATGGCACTTTCTATAAGTTTGTCAAGAATGGATTTGGTAGTCTATTCAGAAATAAGAATGCTATTTCTTTTTCCAATAAAGGTGGTTGCACTTGGGTTGCTATGTTCTTTCATCTATAAGCATATTACATGAATATTTCTATTGATTTCTTATCCATATTATGGAGAAACAATTGATCAAGTGCCCAATCCATCATATGCTTTACTATTGAAGAAAATCGTTAGCTTAGTCTGTCCAACATTGTACTTGACTTCGATTTAAGTTATTGTACCATCTCATTGCTAATCTTGCCAAACTTTGTTAGAAATAGTGAGTTAGAAGCTTGTCATTATGTGTTTGCCCAGTCATTCTTCTAATAAATATTTTGATGTAAGCATATAGAGACATGGTATCATTAAACTTTTGAAGCATAATATCTTGAACTTAGGAGAGAGGATTAGATTTAGTACTAAGTTCAACTCATCTCCGTCAACACTTCTAGAGTCCTTGACTCCTCCTATTCCTTTGAGCCTCTTTTCAAGGATCTAGTATTTTTCTTTATTGCTCTCAAGTTTGACTCTTTTTTAGGCCTTGAGGCTGAGATTTTCTTACTTTAAGAGTCCATCAAGGTTCATAACCAATGGAGCTCAGAACTTAGATTTTGTCTTGGACCAGTTGCCCCTTAGTGAGCTTCTGGGTCAGCACGTATTATAAGACTGGCTCCCACATCTTGAATACCTTGAAGTGGTTGCCTTTCTGCCTCGGATGAGCTAACAATAGTATTAAGGTTATTCCCTTGATTTCTTGAACTTACATCTTCTGACTCTTTCTCTCTAGCCATCATTACTTCCATCAACTTAGAGATTTGTTCTTGCAACTCTTCTAATTGCTTTATCATAGCCTCTTGGGCTTCACAACGATTTTACTCCATCTTTTCCAAGCATGCTAAGAATCCATCTTCCATGGTCAATTATGTTTGACTATCCAACACTTCTGATTAGGGAAAAAACTTTTGTTAGAGAATTTTTAAATAAGAGAAAACCTTTATTCTACCCTCGTTGCAACATGACCCGGAAACGAATAATACCTAGGCTTAAAATGGTGAGTGTACCCATTATTCCTATATATATATATCTCTGAATATCATTATTTTTTTTACTTTAGGGGCATATATTTTTATTATTTTATTATTCTTTATTTTTTGTACTTGGGGATTATGTTGTCGAGATGAATCACTCACTTGACTTAACTCTAAATAGTTATTATGAAATGTCTATTTATTTTGAAGTCACCATCAATCTTATTTTGGCAAGGTGAGATTGGTCACCTACCAAAGTTCATATTTCAAAGGTTATAAAACCTTAAAAACAAACTCTTAGGTCTGTGCTCATATCAGAGGTCACATGAAAAGGCTTGAGAGTTGGTTACAATCACAATTAAAGATCGACCTTCTTGTGATTTTTGATAATAGGTACCTTATCAATCTCTTATTAACATAAACTTGATTTTTATTCAATTTCAATCGTCGATATTTAATTATAATTCCCATTTATAAAATAAAATTAAAATTTTATGAAACAAATTCAATATTCTAGATAAGAAAATCCAGTTTTAATATTGTTGAAAATTAAAATATCTTAAATACCTTCTTGGAGAACCAAGAGAATACAAAATCTTTTATCATTCTCTATCGTATTCTGCTGGAGAGCTGGTGGACTATGAGAAGTTTTAAAAATCATAATATCTTTTATACCCCGCTAGAGAACCTGTGGAATACAAAAGGTTTTATTTTTTCAAAATTCAAAAAATCTAGATTTTCATATTTTTAAAAAGATATCTCTTTATTAAATTAATTCGTAGAATTCTTCTTATATGCTTGGTAGGATCTCCATGTACTATTTTAACATCATAGACATCACTTTAATTTACAAAAAATTCTAATTTTGTTAATAATATGGAAAATTATTTTTAGGCCCCTAAAAGTTTTAAACTTTACAAAATAGTCCTACATATCAAGAAAAATTGAAAAATAAATTGAATACAAGGCTATATATCTTTTAGCCAGCATGATATTTCAACCAAAAATAATATTTTTCATCATATATTTGCATTAATATCAACATATCTACATGTCATAATTTTTACCAAGCTAAATATGCAAAGAATCAACATAAATAATAAGTGAATCAACATAAATGAATATGAAAATTATCAAGAACAATAACACAAAGAATACATACTTGAAAATAATAGTATTTCAACTAAAAATGGATGGAAGTAACAAAACAAAAATTTTTGTACAAGAATTTAACTTAAAAGCTTGAAAATCTAATGATTTTTGTATTTTTTTCTTTTTTTTTCTCCTAAGCATAATACTCCAAAATGAATGAAACAATACCTAGTGGATGTAGGACGACAAAGGTAGAGGCTTCCACCAATTTCTAGAAATTTCTTTTATTTTTTATTTTCTATTTATTTATTTGTTTTTTTATTAATTAAATGATTTGATTTAAGTTAATTAACTGTCATTTAGTGAATTGCATCCGGATGACATCATCATTTCTAGAGATTTTTTTATAGCGCTTGTATAATCTATAAAATTGTATCATAAAAATCAATTGAAAGGACTAAATTGTAAAAAATTAAAAATAATATATTTACAATAAAAATTTATATGATCAATTTAATTTAATCTAATAATAAAAAAATAACTTTTATGTACAGTAAGAAAACCATGAAAAATAGCAAACTCATAAAATTTTGCAAGAAAAACTTTTATCCCAAAAAGATTTATACATAAAAAAATTATAAGACTCATAAAATAAATTAAATTTTTACAAACTGAATTAATATTTATTAAAAAATAATATTTGAGGAATTTTAAAAATTATAAATTCAAAAAAATCCTACAAAAAATTTATAGAGTATAAAACTTCGTCTCTCGGTAACAGGAAAAATTTTAAAACTCATAAAATAAATTAAAATTTTCAAAAATAATTGAATATGAATTATTTAATAATATTTAAAGAATTTTAAAATTTATAAACAGAGAATAATCCTCCAAAAAAATTTATGGTGTAGAAGACTCATTATTTTGGAAATAGAGGAAATTATGGATGAAAATGCAAAACTCATAAAATAAAATAAATTTTAAAAAATTGATTTAATATAAATTTAATGAAGATATTTAAAGAATTATAAAAATTATAAACTTAGAAAAGTCCTCTTAAAAAATTTATGAAGTAAAAAATTTTATATCTTAGAAACGAGGGAAAATTCTGAAAGAAAATATAAAACTCATAAAATAAAATGAAATTTTAAAAACTAATTTAATAATGGTTAAATTGAAATTTTTAAAGAATTTTGAAGTTCAAAACTCGAGAAAATTTCACCAAAAGTTATACAGATAAAAGAATATCGTATTTAAAACTAGAAAAATTTTAAAAATATATTTAAATTTTTTAAAAATGAATTTTATCTATCACATTAATCAAAATATTAATTTATAAAAAATAAAAATAATAAAGATGAAAATCTGAAATGCAAAATAATTTTTACAAAAAAAATTTCAGAATTACGGTACTCGCAGTACAATAAAAAATTCAAAATTAATTAGTAAAATGGACAACTTGAGACTTGTGGTATAAAATCCCAATGAAAATTTTTCTTTAACTATTATTGATTTTTTGGGGTATTCTTACTCATTAAATATTTATGATTTTTTGGGGTATTGGTAAATATATACGATAGTCAACTTTCCAAATTTAACAAAAAATTCTCAAAAAATTTCAAAAAATGAGAATTTGATCATAATAACATCTGCAGAAATAAATTTTAAGATTCACAAGCACAAAGTTAAAAGTTAATTATTTTATCTTGAAATTTGTTTTTTGTTTGAGATTTGTTCTCTACATCCCTTGAAATATCACTAATTTTGTCATGTGCACTTGTAATCATTTAAGCACAATTAAATTGACCTTGAAAACATCTAGTTTACCTTAAAAAATTCCACCCTTATAAGGTGGCAGCTAAATCCTTGATCTCATATATTTTTGGACTATCAAGGAATAAGCGCAAACAAAATTAGGTGTTTACACACCTTTACCCTTATGAAATGCATGTCATAAATACATGTATGGATGCGCATATATGAATGGATGCAAGGATGAAATTAATATAATGTCAAAGAAATACGTGTGAACAAATATATAGAAAAGCCTATCGTAAAAAAAAAAAAACCTCAACATACAATTAAGGCATTATGGTGGTGCTTTAAAGAGAAATAATCAATCTTATTATGGGCGACACTTCCAAAAATAATAAAAACCTTATCCTAAATTCTCCTAAAAATAATGCCACAAAGGAAACAAAAGGGTTAATGAAAAATATGAACAATATATGCCAGAATTTCCATATAAAATGGACGTATAAATAAAATTTTATTTTCAAAACATCGAAAATTATAGGTAAATATCGGTTGAAATTGAATTAATCAAAATTTAGTTAACACGTGATTAATTTTAGGCCTAACTCTTCAAACTGTCCCTAATGGTGTTGCCAAGTTGTCACAACGTGGCCTAGAAACAAATCCTTCCCAGTTGAACTTAAAAGGTAGGTCTACCTCTCGTTCCTATATATATATATCAATATGTCATTATTATTTTACGGGGCTCTATCATTATTATTTTTTCTTGTTTTTGGGGATTGAGTTGTTGAGATGAATCGTTCATTCGACCTAAACTTAAATAGTCATTTCGAAATGACCATTGATCTTAGAGCCGCCACCAATCTATTTTAGCTAGGTGAGATTAGTCACCTATTAGGGTTCATATTTTGAGGGTTACGAAACCCTTAAAGACAATATCTAAGGTCCGTAAATATACTAGAAATCACATGAAGGGATACAGGAGTCGATTACAATCACGATTAAGGATCGATCCCTCCATGATGCTTGATAATCGATACCTTATTAGTAGCATGTTAACTTAAAATTTGATTTTTATTTAGTTTCAATATCTGATATTTAATCATAATTCCCATATATCAAAAAAAATTATGGAACTAATTTATTGTTCTATTTGAGAAAATAGAGTTTTCAATATTTTTAAAGATCAAATATCTTTCGTAAACCATTGAAGAATTAAAGGAATATGAAAGGTTTTATTATTATGTTTTGCACCTCATTGGAGAGCTGGAGGAATACGAAAGGCTTTAGAAATCAAAATATTTTTCACACTTACACTGAAGGACTGGACAATACGAAAGGTTTTATTTTTATGAAATTCATAAAATTTTGATTTTCTCTTTTTTAAAGGGATATCTCATTATTAAAATAATTCATGAAACCCTTTTCATATGCTAAGAGAAATTTCGTTTACTACTTTAATTCAAAGATATCACGTTAATTTTACAACTTTTAGTTTTATGGAAAACAATAAAAAAGTTATCCTAAGACCTAAATTTGGTCGAAGAGACCAAAATGTCCCCTAAAATACACTGTCGACATGAAAGTATCATGGTAACCCTGAAGGATTTGATTTTAAGGTAATTTGCTAAAATGTTTATAAGGTATACGTTTGATATGAAAGTATCCTAGTAACTATAGAGGACTTGATGACTTCATAAACGAATAAACCATTTCTACTGTACACCTTCGATATAGGAGTCTCCCAGTGATCACATAGGACCTGTTTCTAATATAATTACTAAAATATCCCTACGGTCTACGTTTAATGAGAAATTATCCTGGTAACCTAAAGGACTCGACAACTACATAAAAAGATGAACTTATCCCTATTATGCACCTTCGACACAAAGTATCCCGGTGATCATAAAGGACTCGATTCTTAGGCAAATTACTAAAATGTCCCTAGGGTGTATCTTCGACGTGAAAATTTCTTGATATCCTAAAAGACTCAAAAAGTATATGAAATAACAACCATACCCTAAATGGGTAACTTGGATATCAAACATGACCTATTGCAAAAATTGCAACTAATTCCTTAAATTTTTTAAAACTACACTTTAGCCTTAAATTGGCTAAAAATGCTAGAAATATTGCTAAAATGACCAAAATACCACTAACGGTATATGAAAAATTACTATTTGACCTCAAAATGCGAGGTTTCACCTAGTGAACCCCTAACTTTTCTAACTTGCAATTTATTCTTTACATGAAATAAAATACAAAATCAAATATCAAATACATCAAAACCAATATGAAAACATACTAAATATCACCAAAAGCATTCAACCAATCACTCTTGGCCTTGGAACAATTTTTTCACCTTTTGCAAATAAGTCCCTAAATTTTTTAAAATTGTAAAAAGGGCCTTAACAGATTAAAATGTATGAAATGAATTCAAACGTATTAAAAATACATGAAAAACACCCTCAAAAGGTCCATGGAGCATTTGGCAAGCTTGGATAGCCTTGAAAAATTTTTTGCAATTTAGCCCGTAGAATTTCCATAATTACAAAATAACACCAAAAAGTCAAGAAAAATATTACCAAATCGCAGATACATGGTTTAGTCAACTTTGATATACCTATCCAAAGGCCTTAAAAATTTTAGAAAAATTATTTTTAAGCCTCGGCAATTTTCAAACTTTGCATAATAATCCAAAATATCACAAAAACAAGAAATAAAATTTCATCGAAGGGCACAATTATCATCAACAATCAAGAAAAAAAATTTTTTAACATGGATGCATGAATAATCAACATATATCCTAGTTTTTTACCGAGCTCACATCATCATCAATATATATATGAAATCATGAAAAATAAAATATAAAAATACTTTATGAAGTATCCATATACAAATACCAAGGAAAAAAACATAATCATAAACATATCTACATGATAAAATACACAAGATATCAACAGAACTATGTTTTCTTGATGAAAATCAAATTTTTATTAAGAAAAAAATCAAATTTAACAACTAAATCAACAAATTGCTCATGACTTTCATCTTGTGCCCTTTCAATATGGATCAAAATCCATGAGCACAAGTAATCATGAAGCTCAGTAATAAGATGATATGATGGAAATAAACAAAAATAAAAATTTTCTAAGTTAAACTACTAAAAACTTAGAAAAAAAAACCTTGAAAATTCTTAAAGAAAATTGCCAATTTTTTGCTATCTAAGCTATCCCCCTCAAAATGAACATTCTCCCCTTATTTATAAGGGGAAGAATCAGTAAAGGGTGATTAAATCCTCCTTGACCAAAAGTCTTGGTTTTTTTCCTTTCCTTTCCTTATTTTATCATTTTTTTTAGAATTTTATACTTTTTTTACAAGATTTAATTCAACATTTTCGTCATTTTGCATGAGTCATCATGTAAACTCATCATCTAGAATATGGCTTATATGATAATAAGGAAAAAAATCTAAATTAGATAAAAACAAATTATATAGATTAAATTGTAATAAATTAAAAATTATATGTTCAAAAAAATAATATTTCACATAATAAATTTAATTAAAAATTTAATCAAAATATGCTTTTTGGGCTTGTTAGAAAATAAAAAACCAGCTCATCGAGAATGGGCTTATTAGGCCCATTAAGGAAATCACTGAATTTTAAAGCCCATGAAACGGAAAACAAATAATTTTGGCGTATTAAAAAATAAAATGAATAAAGTTTTCAAATAAAAATTCTGAAATGAAGTTTTAAGAAATTTTATATACAAGAAAAAAAATTAAAAATTTCAAAATTGTGAAAATTCTATGAGAAAAATCCTTAAAAAAATTGATATTTAATAAAAAATAAATTAAAACTTCAAAAAGCTATATCTAAGTTATTTTATTGAAATATGCAAAAATATTTAGAATTCTACTTTTAAGAAATTTACAAAAAAAAGCTCATATTTTGGAACCAATTTGTTTTTAAAAATACGTACAATTTTATTAAAATAGATTAAATTCAACAGATGACTCAAATTTTTAATTAATAAAAAAAACAAAGATGAAAACCTAAAATCTGGAACAAATTTTACTTAAAAATTTTTCGAGCATGATACTGGCAGTATTGTAAGAAATTCAAATTTAATGACTAAATTTGACAACTTGACATCTTGCAATAAAAAATTTCAGCACGAATTTTTTCTGGAATATTTTTTTTGATGGGGTGAATATTGGCATAAATACTATAGAGGTGCCAGTAAAATTATACGACAGTCAACTCCTAAAATTTCAAGAAAAAATCTCAAAAAATCCCTAAAAATGAAAAATTTGATCACAACGTCTTATGCAAAAGTGAATTTCAAATTTTCAAAAAAAAATATAGATTTAACTACTAATTTTTAACTTAATATTCGTCTGTTTTATTCGAGATTTGGTTTTTGTAACACTTGAAATGGCTTTTCTTTTGTCACGTGCATGAGCAGTTATTTTAGATATGATCAAAGAGGTCTTAAAAATGCTTAGTCCTCATGGAGGAGGTCGACCCCCACTAGAACGATTACCTAATTATCAGGCTCGGATATTTTAGGATTAGTAAAGAAAGGGTCTGGACAAAATTTAGCTTTCTACAAAGATGATAAATAATGGAGTATTAAACCAAGTACAAACAAATTTAGTCTTACAAAGTAAACCATTCCAAATTGAATAGAAAAGGTTTAAGAAAGACTTAAAATAAAGTTGAAAACCAAGTAAAAAAAATGTTAAGAATATGGTTTTGAAACAAGGTCTAAACCAATTTAAAAATTAAAAATTAATATGAACCAATTTGGCTTAAAATCTAGGCAATTTTAGTGCCATAAAAAATGAAGATAGAGCAAGAGCAAGGGTTAATTAAGCTCCAAAATAATCTAGTTTATCACTACTTTGAGGCATTAAAGGTTGCCTACAAATAAGGGTTTTGAATGGCCAAAACTATAAGAGACCTTGCGAAGCAATGGTTTGATTTAAAGGGATTGTTTGAGGTCATTTAAGGTATTTGAATGCCCACCAATTGAGGCTTAAAAGCTTACTTTTATATATTAGAGCTATTATATATACATGAAGTTGTATAGCAACAAGATCTGGAGACTATAAAATATTTTGCTTGCTCTTCTTATTTTTTATATGAACTTTGAAAAAAAAATGTTGATCTCTTGAATTTTTTTAAAGAGTATTGTACCCACTATGAGTGAGCGAGAGATGTTACGCATGTCGTAGGGTCCACCCATAATGGGTGGAACCTAATCCACATAATTCATGAATTGTATAAGGTAGTTACTTAGCCAACCAAAACTTTCTTTATGACAAAGGGAGGTGGAAAAATGAACTTGAGCTTGAAACCTGCCTAAGAAAACTTGAATCAAGTCCAAGCCTAAATTGATTAAAAAGTCAAAACTTCTAACTTAAGAAAAGTCAAACCTTAAATGGTGAGCTCAAAATAACATAAACTTGATTTAGTCCCTATTGAAAGCCCAAACCCAAAAAACCCAAGTCTAAAAAAACTTAAACTCGAAAATACCCAAGATTGACTTAGCCTAAAACTAACTTTCTCAAGACCTATTCGATTATAAACTCAAATTTAATACTAAAACTAACTTGAACTTGGGACCATCTTAAGATAATAGTATAAAAAAATTATATGTAGGTAATTGAGTTGTGAATAAAAAGTTTAGGGCCTTTTTAGAACAATAAAGAATAAAATGTTCATTATTTCTTAAAAATCTTCTAAAAGCGATTTTTTTAGGATGAAGTTGAAAGTTATAAATGGTGAATTTTTGTACATTTCTTTGTTCTTAAATTTTAATATAGCATTTTATTTATTTTTATCATACATTTGCACATGTGATATGTTTAAAGTTGTTTCAAATCATATATTAAAACTCATACTATTAACTAATTTGTTACAATTTTACAAACAATCAAACTAGTAATTTTATATAAGATAACGAAATAAATTTAAAAAATTAAGAAATCAAAATTTTAATTGGAATGAGGTTTAAAACATGACACTTACATAGTCATATTACTAATTGTTTATTTTTCTTTTATGCCTAAACTTAATTGTCTATGCATACTTACTTCCTATTCTTTTTGAATTGATAATTTTTTTCTTAAGTAGTTATTTTTATTTAATTACAAGCTAATTAATTAATAGGATAATGATATTATCTCTTGTATCCTATGTTATATAATCATATCAAATCTAAAACTATCATGCTTATAAATCATTATATCATCTTATCTTCATTGGCCTTTACTATTTCCTATTCAAATGATAAATTATATAAGTACATCAAACATAAATTAAAAAATGAAGTAAAAACCAAACTCAAACATGACCCAAGCTTAAAGCTAACTAAAGCTCCAACATAGAAAGACTCAAACTTGAAAAAGTTGAATCCTGTAAGACCTAAAACTAAAACAAACTAAGCCTGAAAAACACCAAACCTAATAAAACTCACACCTAAGATACTTTAACCGAAACCACCCTATTGCCACCTCTAGAAGAGATTCATTTGGATGAAAAAAAGGGAAAGAGCAAATAGAAAAGAGAAAAGTTTCTCTATAAAGCTAGAATAGAATATTCATAAAGCAAGATTTTCTTGGTGCATATAAATCGAGATTCTCTGTAAAACGAGGATTTATGTTGAGAATAAGATAATTTACTATTGTAATGTTTTGTTCTCTATAATTAGTTGATTCATCTTTTTCAAAATGATTTTATAAGTTCTTAATCAATAAAAGTTGCAATGAAATATATTTGCTGTTAAATATCAAATTTGAATTTGTAGTAGAAGAAAACAAGTGCTTGGATGGTTGAATCTAGACTTCATTTTTAATACAAATTAATGATAAAAATACAAAGGTGGCGTTTGGATTAAAAGTGAGGCGGTGCAATCTACATTAGGTCTTTTGTAGCAAGAATTAAGTTAAAAATAATTAGATAAATAATAAAATTTTTATATATTTTAAAATAGATATCTTATTGCCAAAAATTTCTTAGCGTAATAGCTAAGAGTGAATAGAGTTGACATGTATGATTTGGCTTCGAGTCCAAGCATTGTCTCCTCATCCCTCAATTTATAAACAATGCTGTTACTTGTATCGGTATCGAAAAAATATCTTGAAGTTTAATTGCATAAAATTTCTTATATTATTGTATTTTAAATGCTATTCACATAACAGCTATAAAAATATTTTGAAAACTTTAATTTTATTAAATTAGATTTTTAGTGTAGTTATTAATACATGTATTTTTTTAGTTACAAAAAATTTTAGATTTCATTTTTTTTATTTTCTAGACAGAGGTAGGGAAGCAAGGGAGGCCATGGCACTATGACTTCTTTAATTATTTTTTACCTATTGAATTTTCATAATTGTGTTTTTCTCCTTTTACCTACCCTTAATTTTTCTTAAATTATTTATACAGCATTGAACATTTTTATTTTATTCAATTCAATATTTGATCACTTTTCAAAATTTATTCAACAATTGATTCACTTTTGGGTGGTTTATTCAATTATTATAAAATGGAAAGTTAAAGATTTAAATGAACAATTGGGTGAATAGAAACATTCTGACAGCAATATAAAGATAAAAATTTTAAATGAAATAATAACATTTAAATAATAATAATAATAATAATAATAATAATAATAATAGATATTCAAAAAAACTTGCACAACTTAATCCAAGATTTTTTCTTAAAAGCCATTAAATTGATGTATTTGTCCCTTTCCAATTCTTATGGTTTGGAGTGGACTAATTAATGGCTATTGCTTTTTAACTTTGTGGTTTGCTTTAAGATAGGGAGATTTTAACTAATATAGTTTAAGGGAACCAGTAAATGCTCATTTGACCTAAAAATTTTATTTTCTTGTAGACAACACTTGCCAATATCCTAATATTCTTCTCTTTGATTTAGAAACCGCCAGAATTATATAGACCATACAAGTTTTAAGATTAAGGTTAAGATCCATTACATTATTTTTTGTTTATTTATTTTATTATACATATTATTATCATTCACATGAGTAAGAATTAGTTTTATATTTTAACTAGTGTTATGCCTGACTTCGCTGGGGATTATTTTTATTTTATAAATTTTAATTATTATTAATAAAAATTAATTATAAATTAAAATTTATTAAATAATAAATATGTATTAAAAATTGGATATGAATTTTAATTGATTTGGAGTTATCAAGCAGATCTATTATTCTAAACACATCATTTAAAAATAAAATAATTAATGAGATTTTTTAAAATTTTAAATTTTTTATTAAATAATATTTATTTTTTTAAATTTGATATGGATTTTAGATCGATTGATGAGTCAAAAAGTGGATCAATCACTTTAAATGCATCATTTAAAAATAAAATTAAAATAATTATTAAAATAAATGTTTTTAAACTTCTTTCACTGGCTGGCTTGAGCATCAATCCTAAACTGACCTTCAAGTTAAATAAACTTCTAAAATTAAAACAAAAATAATTAATAAAATAAAATTTTATTTTATTTTTTAGCAAATTTTGTATGAATTTTAAATTGATCTGTAAGTCAATGTGTGAACCAATCCTTTAAATACATCATTTAAAAATAAAATAAAAATAACTAATAATATAAAAATTCTTTACCCAAGGGGTCGACCCCTATTCTTTGTTTTTTAGGGAAGAAAACAACAAGCAGCAAATAAAAATAAAGGTAAAAAGGTAATTGTAATCTCCTTGTTAATAATTTTAATAATTGCTATTTCTTTCTTTGGAATTATTTTTCTAGATTTAGTCTTTTTTAATAATTATCAATCCATTTTCCTTTTCTAGAATTCTTGCTTTTAATGTTGCCTTACAAATTTTAAAAAACCCCTTGAGTCTAAGGACTTAAAAATCATATATTGTATAGATATTGATAATGTTTCTATCAAATTATTCTTTGAAGTATGTGCATTTTTAATGTAGAAGGGAAACGTAATATAAATTAAAAAAATTTTAAAAAACTCATTAAGAGTGGCTCCTATATGTATAAAATAAGTCTTTTGAATAAGAAGGGATTAGGGTGGTTTCCCATGTGCTTTTTTAATTGAATAGCTAAAATATTTTAAAAATTAATTAAAAAAAGGTTTGTAAGAAAGTCACCCTTTTCCTTACATGTTAAAAAAATGAATCAAGTAAAAAGGTTCTTAGGTAGATGTGGCAATTGGGCAGGTTCGAGTAGGTTTAGATCGAATTTTTTCAGAATTAAGCTTTCTTCAGTTTGGATTTAAGCTTATTTAGATTTTGGTTCTTCTGAGTTTGGGCCCATTTGGTTCGAGCCTATTCTCACATCTTTTTGGGTTTGAACCTTTTTAGGTTCAGGTTCGAGTATGTTTTATATCATTTTTATTTTATATTGACTGTAATTACTTTTATGTAATTTAATGTTATAAAAAGTAAATTATTAAATTATTATTTTTAGTAAAATTTTATACCAATATGATATTTTTAATATATTTATTTATTAATTTGCAAATTAATCATATTGATATTTAAAATAATTTGACATATTTTGTGTATTTATGTCGAGTTATAATTATTTTTCAATTGTGTGTGCATTATATAATCGTGTTGCATTTGAAATTTTCAATTTTGTGTTACTTATCACTTGTCATATTCATATCCATGTTACTTTTCATTTCATAATCATATTAAAAGTGTTATATGTTTAAATAAATTTTAACATGTTTACATATTCGAGTCATGTTACTTGATTTTATTTATATTATAATATATTATGATATAGAAAACTAGAATTTTTAAAAGAATAATGTATAAAATATTTCTCTCACAACAAAATACAAATAAAATAATATATAAAATAAGTAACAATAAATTATTAATAGTATTATTATATTCTTTACAATATTTTTTTCATAAAATATTAAAACAAAACATCCTAAGCACAAAATTGTCTCCGTCTGTGTTATTTAGCAATATATTTTATTCTTTACAATATACTTTTAATATTAGTTTTGCTATCTTAGAGAGTTAATAAAAGTTTCAGCTGTAATAATATTTGTTTTGATATTAATTTGTAGGTTTGCCATTTTAAACATGGAGTTGATATTTACAAATGACAAATGAATTAATTTTTTTATGAATTGATCAAGATTCATATTTTTCTTTGCTTATTTATTGTTCTTATACTATACTTTTTTCTGTTGACTATTAAAATACTATTAAATGTAGTTTTTGAAAGTGCTTTATGTACTTACTTTAAAATTTTTTTATCGGTGGTTGGGTACAAATGTTGCTTGATAATATATACTAATTTTTAAGTTTTTTTTCTTTGTATTTATTATATTATAGACACTTTATTTTCTCTGGGCTAATTTTTAGCAATCTGGAACATGAACATGAGAGGGAAAAAAAAGTATTTTGAGGAGGTCTAGAAGGCTTAGGGATGATACCAAAGGTAAATACAAAGATATGGCATCAAATGACATAGTTCAAGGTATCTGGGACAAAAGATATGAGAAAATTCATAATTTTACTTGAATGTATCGATACATGGTTCTCATGTATTGATACAATGCTCTAACGATCCAAAAATTTGAAATGTCCCCATTTGTATCGATACAACATGTAGATGTATCGATACATGAGCCCTCTATATTGATACAGGACCTCATATATTGATACTAGGCCATGCCAAGACCAAAACATGCATTCTATGAAGAAATGTATCGATACATATAAACATGTATCGATATAGAGGTTTATAGTATCGATACAAAGGTTCATAGTATCGATATAATGATCACTGTATCGATACCATCAAGGTTTTTGGACCAAATGTATCGATACATTATGCAATGTATCAATACATGTAGGCCATTTTCACGGTCCGGGCATTTTTTACTCATCCACCACTGATCCAAAACTCGATTTTAACTCATTTCTTTACATCAGGAAAGATTAAAACACATATTAAATTACGAATTTAGACTTTTGAATTAATCATAACATTTTTTGAAGTCTAAATTAGATAAAAAAAAGGTCAATGTCACATGATTGCCTTACTCTTTGGCTTGTTAACCAATATCATCATCAGCTACCCTATTTGCTGGAAAATCAGCATTTAAACCAGCCATCTTATGCCCATCACATTGGTAGCAAGTTCCTCCCTACAGCCACCCTATAGCCACCATGCTGACATTATGTTGTCCCCTTTGAGAAATGGCTAAAAACGCCTCCAATTTGGCTCCCAAATGCTGGTATAAATGGACCATTTCTTTCTCAGCTGAAAAAAGGTTAGATTCCAGCTTGTTTTAGCTTTCAAAAACACATTCACTTATAAAAAAAAAACAAATCTCGTAGCTCTTCACCCACCAGCCAAAAACAGCCCCAAAACACTCACTTTCAACCTCTACACATTCTAAAAATCACCCTCATCCATACCAGAACAAAAACCTCATTGTTTCCTTCTTTTTCTTGCTTATTTACAACAAGGAAAAGAGAAAAATTCGAGCCATCTCTGCTGCTCCAACTATTCGGCCAAAAATTAAAGTTTATTGGTATAATTCTTACTCTATCACTTACATTTTTTGTTTTTTAGCATCTTCATCATTTTAGTGAGCTCTCCATGTTTCCATCACCCTCTTAGGATTATCATGCATTTTTGTGGCTTTTGGTTGTGGTAGTTTAGGATTTGGATGCCTTAATGCCCCTTTGATGTGCAAAATACCTTATTTCATCCTCATTAGTTTGATATCTCTTGCTCATACATTTTATGCAATGTCCATGCATCTTATTATCCTTAATACATGTATAAATCATTAGCCTAACACATTTCAAGTGCATTTACACATTAGCTTGAATGAATCATTGTCATTTTCAGCTTCCATAACATTTTCTTATCACGATGCATAACACTTCTTTTCTCTAAACCCTTGGTAAAGTTAGCATCCCCATTCATGTTATTTGCCATCCCTTTGTATGTTTGTTGTCTTCTCCTTGTCAAAATGCATGTTTAATGGCTGTCAAAACTGATTTTTGAAACCCTCTAAACTAAGCATGTTAACCTTAACCAATGAGGATTAGCATGGACTTAGCATTTTCATTAAGGCTAGCAAAATATCTTGGGGAAAATTAAATTTTCCAGATCTGGAATCTTGGTTAAATAAGCTCAAATCTTTTGATTTTGAAATGAAAATGGTCTTACAATTATTCTCTAAATGTTTGTGCCTTTTTCTTGAGTCAAAACCTTGAGTGGTATGATCAATGGGCTGTTTCATCATCCCAAACTACTTTGGGGCTGTGCAAATGAGCTTGTGATGCTCATGCCACTCTTTCCCTTCAGTCATAGACATTCGAATGTCAATGACTCGAGTTTGGACCTGTAGACAAAAAAATAAGACATATCCCCTGTTTTGCTTTGTCCTCTATTGGCAGCACAACTATTGCAAATTGAAAAATTACTTTAAAATCATAAATGATTTTTTGTGAATTTTTTGATAATTTTCTATAAAAAAATGTTGAATTTTCTTTAAAATGATGTCTTATTCACCCCCGGATCATTTCGGATGAGAGAGTTATGATTTTCCAAATCTAAACTATCCAGAACCTCTAGAATCCGAACATGTATTCACTAAATGATTTTTCCAAAATTTTCAAGCATTTTTCCTAAAAGATTCATGAAATCCCCTTTTCAGAAAGGTATTGCTCGTGATTTGTTGGTACCAAATGAGTCTAAGGTGATTTTTCAAATGTTGACACACCTTGTCCGTCATATGCTCTGCCAGCAGCTCAATCAGTCCGAACTTGAAAATTTATTCTCTAGGAAAATGACTTTTTGGGATATGGGGAATATTTCTAGGTTAACCCTTGTCGAGTTAGCTTTCTAGTAGTATCTTGTCCACCCTCTAAATCTTTCAAACCAATTTAGAATAAATTTGGGAAGCAAGATAATGCAATGTTGTCCCACGTTTTCAGTTATGGTCAAAATTAAGTTGTTTTCCCGAGCTTCATCTCGAGACACTCGAATATCTTTTTATCAACCCAATCAGACTTGAGAACATGCTTTGACCTCCCATTGGCTCGTATCAAGGCACAAACACATTTTACATCTTTACCATCCTTATTCATAATAAATCTTTTTGCCAAAAATTGTTGAATGCTCACCCATTTTCTAAATCATGAAGTTTTTGTCATCCATGGGGATACTTCAACCCTGACCTTTTAAGGGGATACTCGAACCCTGCTTTTCAAAATTGTCAAGATTAAAAGAAACTTCCTTTGTCAAAATTATTTGTCATCTGTAGGGATTCTCCAACCCCACCTTTTTCGAAGGGATACTCTAACCCTTTCTTTTAATTGCAATTAATTTTTTCTTTTTTCGGACCCCCATGAATATGTCAAATAAACTTTGTTTAATCAAGAAGCCCAAATGCATCTAAACAATTGTTGATTTAGTTATTCCCAAATAATCGATACCAATTGCGAGATAAATTCAAATAGTCCATTCCTTTTCTTTATCATTACATTGAATGATCTATGTTATGTTACTTCATCTCTTGCCTTACTAATATGATTTCTTTGTAATGATTATTTGCATTCATGTTTTCAGAACATTCAAATAAAATTAAAGGTAATGCTCCATGTGGGTATCTCTCTAGTGCCTAAAGTGGAATCATTCCATTTTCAAAGTAAAATTCAGAGCTCATTTTATTGGAAATCTCTATATTCCCTATCTTTCCAGAGCGTATATGAGATTAAATTTTTTTCATTAAAACCTGGATTTGTATTTCTATAAGATTCATGAATTAAAGGAAGGTTATATCGAAATAGTGACAAGTTGAGATCAAAAGAATTGAAACTGAGAAAGACCTAGCTAGTACGGTATCGATTTTAGGCATCATGAAGAGATTCATACCTCATTGTGCATAACCAACTCCCAAACCCAAACGATGAATCTTTGCATTATGTAGGCCATGGGATCGGTGTTTTGAGTTTCATAACTCAAAACATAGGTTTCAATAGACATCTGATCATGCTTAGCCCGAAATGATTGATGGTGACTCCAAGCATTGGCCATTTCATGATGGTCATCTGCGACCAATAAGTTGAGCGATTCGTCTGATGGTCCCCCCTCACTTATCATAAGTCGAGAATCTGTATTTTCTTATTCTCATCGCGTTGCAAAGGAAAAGTCTCGGTCAAGAAGACATTCCTAAGTTAAAAAAATATTTTAAGTCATACGCACTCATAGATCTGCGAAGATCCACCTTGGGGTATGTTGGACAGCTTGGCGACTCCACTGTAGATAGTATAGTAAGTTAGGCCAATAACTAGCCGTGTCTTGCTAGGTTCCCAATTTTTTTTCGATCTTCAATCATTATTTTACCATGACCCTTTTTTATTTTGTCAACTAATCTTTTGTTTGACATGATTGTCAAGATTGTCTTATTTTTAAAAAATCATTAGTTTGATAAAAATGGTAATCGGGAGGTAAAAAAAAAAGGTTTGATCATTTCCCAATCACACACTGCACACTTGCATGTGCATTAGTAATGTGAACCTTAGGATGAAAACATAAACTAAAACCCGATTGGATGGAATTAAAACCCTAGGATCATCTTCAAAGTCAAGCAAAAAGAACTTGACCCCAATTAAACCTGCTGATTAGAACCAAAGTTATAACAATTTTGATCGCCACAAGTTACCCTAATAAGATCAAATTGAATTCTTGTTTAAAGAATAAAGAAGAAGTTCTCACAAAGTGAAGAAACTTTCAAGTATTTTTTTCTATTCAAGTCTGCTGAATTACATGAATAAGACTCCCTCATATAGGCCATAAATCTGTAGAGCCCCAACTAAACAAGGAAATCCTAATCAATAAGGAAAAGTTATTTCTAATCCTAATCTAATTAGGACTTATGTAAACAACTTAAAATCCTAAACACAATCCTAATCAATAAAGATAAAGTCTAATCCTTATCATAATCTAATTAGGAATTATCTAAATAAATTAAAAATATAAAAATTAAAAAAAATCTAAAATCTAAAATCTTAATTTATAGGCCCATGATTACATGCAAATTAGGCTCCATTCATCTTGGACATGTGAATTGGGCTCCAAGCTTTCTTCATCTTTTCTTTTTAGCCTCAACACAATATAGAAAAATGATCAATCTTGGTAATGCATCTGATTCATTTTGAACAACCTTCTTTGCTTGCATTTCCATGATTAGTCCTTGCAAAGCTTGCTTCATGCGTTTAGTCTTTGCCCTAGTCATTAGACCTCCAATTCCTTGCAAAGGATCATAAGAATGGTTAGAAGTAGGTGTTTGTGCAAGTTGATCTCCATCATTCCCTCCCTCCTCAAAAGGATTCGTCCTCGAATCACCTACATCATACAAAGATAAATTAGTGAAGTTAAAGGTAGCACTCACATTACGACAGCTGCTTGGCAAATCTAGCTTATAGGCATTGTCATTGATCCTTTCTAACACTTGAAAAGGTCCATCTCCTCTAGG
>JBBYHO010145442.1:0-102273 GCA_038382025.1 Adansonia gregorii | reverse complement strand
TAACAGAAACAAAAAAATAGGGACATCAAAAGTAGAAGTTATAGAAGCCCTTATGAAAAGAAATGATCCTTGATCTAATCACACTCAAACACTAAATTTAGGCATTTATGCCTTTCCTTTCAAAACCTTAACCTTTGCTCGTATTACGTACTTAAAAAGTTTATCTTGATCAAGCATGGCTATTTGAATTGATGACCCTACTCTTCAAGAAATTTGTTCTTTTGGAAAATTTTATGTTTCCTTGAGGGGCATGATGAAGCAGTAAAAAAAAAAAGGTCAAAAAAATCAAAACAAAATAGAGTGAAGCTTTAAGGAGAAAACTCAAAAAAGGCAATCCAAAGCAAAGATAGAAATCCTAAAGTCATCCTTAACGTGCTTAAATAGCCATAAAAAGAAAAATTATCCCATTCAATCAAAAAAGTTGTCAAGATTATTAAAATTTTAAGATATCTAGAGCCTTCACATGTCAAGACAAAAGGCCTAGTTACCAAAACATCCATCAGAATACTCCTAGATTAATACCTTTTTGTTAGCACCAGCACTTACCCACGAGGCTTTTCAAACAACCTCCTAAGGACTAAGGATTATTAACCAAATCTAGCATCTGTCATACTGTCGCATCTAATAATTGAAAGATAGTTTGGATAAGATTTTAAGAAATCTTAATAGAGAAATATTTATCTTTTTTCCAAATTGATTTACAAAACCTCAGACCTTTGGACAATTTCTTGTTGGCCCTTGATTCCATGGCATTAACCACCAAAACTTTAACCTTTTTAATTAACATTAAGAATCCTCTACCATAATTTATCAATATTTCTAAGCTCTTGACCTTATCCATCAACATGTCACACTTAAACCACCCAAATCATACAAAGTACTGATTTTCTTACCTTAGTCAAGAATGTCTTTAGGGATGATGACCAATTTTTAGAAGTTTTGATGCCACATGAGCATGACGTGTTCTCACTTTGAGTTTTAAGATACTCATATGGGGCAAGTTGTGTTTGATTTGCCCAATCCCATAACCAGATGATTCATAGCATAAAGGATCTGAATTTCCTTGAGTAAAAGGATGAAAAAATTACTTAAGCTTATGAAAGAGTAGTCTTGATTTAAGGAACATAATCTTGTTTTTTCCCCTTTCAGGAAAAGTCAAGATGCCTTGAAAACTTTAGAGTCAAAATGCAAAAGATAAGCTAGGGCAAAAGAATTTAGAAGCTTGAAATCATCCCTAATATTTCATCCATCTACTTTTACCATCAAGGTCACCCTAGAAAGTCAACAAATTAACAAATCACTTTTTCATAAGGTGATAGAAAACCAAGTGGCAGAAGATTGGTGCCAAACTTTGAAAAAACCTAATGATCCTCAATCAAATGCAAAGCACCTTCAAGAGTAATTCATGTCAACTCATAAAGACAAAAAGAGACAACAAATTTTCTTAATCTTTTATATGCCAAGAGAGGTTTCACTTGCCAAAATGTCAATGCACATGTGAAAGAACAATGAATACAAACATTCAAACATGCATATTCTCAAAAATACTAACATCATATCAAGATATACATCCTTTAAATGTGTCTTATGTATCATTTAAGAGTTTTCATATGAGAAAAGTCTTAAGAGATTGCCTTTTTATAATTATTAAGGTCAAGCCCAACGATGCTAGTAGGTTACTTTCAGCTAATTAGCCCCCACTCAAGAGTTTAAGCCCTATAAAGTCAATATGCTAGTACTAACTAATTAGCCTAAGCCAAGAGTTTAAACTCAATGACACTGGTAGGCTAATTTCAGCTAATTTGCCCCAGTTAAAGGATTTAAGCCAATGATGTTTCTAGGCTAACATTGACTGATTGGCCATAATTAAAAGAGTCCAAACCAATGACACTGATAGGCTAGTTCCAGTTAATTGACCCTTATCTTTAAAATTTAAGCCCAATGATGTCGGTAGGCTAGTTTTGGCTAATTAGCCCTTGCAATTCAAAAGTCTAAGCCTAATGATGCCGGTAGGTCTATCCCAACTAATTAGCCTATGTCATAATAAGTCAAACCCAATGATACTGGTAGGTCAGTCTTGAATAATTGGCCCATGTCATAGAAAATTAAGCCGAATGGTGTCATTAGGTTAATTCTAGCTAATTATCCCATGTCATAAAAAATTAAGCCTAATGATGTTGATAAATTAGTCCTAGTTAATTGGCCCATATAGTAAAAAATATCCCTAATAATGTCTATAGATTAATCCTAGCTAATAAGCCTATGTCATATGAAGTCAAGCCCATTGACATTTGTAGGTTAGTCCTAGCTAATTATCCCATGTTATAGAAAATCAACCCTAATGATGCCGCTGGATCATTCTCAGCTAATTATCCTATGTCATAGAAAATCAATCCCAATGATATTGGTTGGTTAGTTTTAGCTAATTGGCCTATGTCGTAGAAAGTTAAGCCTAATGATGTCAGTAGGTTAGTCCTAATTAACTAGCCCATATCATAGAAAATCAAGCCCAATGGCACTAATAGGTCAGTCCTGACTAATTAGCTCATGTCATGAAAAGTTGAAGCCCAGTGATGCCAGTAGGTTAGTTTTGGCTAATTGGCTTATGTCATAAAAAATCAAGCCCAATGACATTAGTTGGTCAATCCTAGTTAATTAGCCAATGTCATTAAAAATTAAGCTTAATGATGCAGGTTGGTTAGTCCAGGCTAATTAGCCTAGGTCATCAAAAGTTAAACCTAATAAAGCTAATAGGTTTAGCCTGGCTAGTTGCCCTGTTGTTAGGAAAAAGTTATCTAAAAACCAATTCCAATAAAGCTGGTAAGTTTAGTTTTGATTTTTTAAGTGGAAGATAAAAAAAGGTCAAGTCAAGGATTATAGTAGGTCTTCAAAAAAACTTTTATTAATTGTAAAAATTAGAATTGCCACTAAAATTGTGTTCTATCTCATATTAATGTTAGTCTTTTCATTGAAAGAACACCAAGCATCATCAAGCACACCCCAAACAAAATGGTGTCTATCAGTCTTTGCCTTGTTCCTAATACTTAAAAACAACCAAAAAAGGGTAATTGTAGACATCCTATTGTCCAAGCAAATTTTTGGCATCTTAAGACGTAATAGAAAAGTAATAGAATTAAAAAATAAAAATAAAAATAAGAACGACTAGTGGGTGCTATATCACCAAGCACTACTAGGCGAAACATTTTTGGAAAAGTTTGAAATGTCTAGGTATCATATTAGAGAAAAATATAAAAAATGTCATCAAAGGTCACTGTTTAAGCCATTATCAAGGTCATTGCATCAGTGCCCTATCATTCTTAGCCTTCTAAGAGGTTCGAATGCCAAAGGTGCATGAAATCTATATTTACATGAATAAGCATCAATACATGGTGTTTAGGCATCAATACAAGGCTTCCATATCACCAAACATTCAAATTTTCACATGTTGTATTGATACGAAAAGGTTGTGTATCGATACAGGTGCTTTTGTATGAATACATAGATCCATTGTATCAATATCAGGCTTTACAGTAGCTTAAAAATCCATTTGGGCTAGTTAGTATCATATAAAATGTTATAGTATCGACACTAGCCTACTAATATCGATATCGGTTTCATTGTAGCAATACATAAAGCAAAAATTTGCTTCAAATATGGATAAATTACACTTTATATCAATACTTCAAGGCTAAAGTGCCTAGTTTATGCCATTTTCATCCCCTTACACCATAACCGCAAAACATAAATTAGACCATGTTTTTAGCACCAAAAATCATTCAAATTCATAGTAAGCCTCAGCATTGGACTTATGATTAGTTTTTAACAAATTTTTTAGGCCTAAATAGCCATGACAAGGGACATTTTCATATTTTAATTAAAATTGTTAAAGGGTAACCTTGGACTTTTTCGTTGCTCAGCTACCAAATATCGCCTTGATCCACTATTTTTGCTAACAAAGCCAATGGACTTAGTGGGTAGCTAAGCGTAGTACCTTGTCCACACATGAGGTACATGCACTAAGGCCTTAAAATGCCTTTGCTTTTTACGTGTTGTCCTTACCATTGACAAAGTCATATGAGGCCACTATTCTCAGTTGAATAGACTACACAAATATTTCAAACACTTTCTAACAAAAAAAAACACTCCTAAAAACATATTCCATTGCCTTCTACCCTTTAACCAAAGACTTTATTCTTGTAGCTCTTTTAAACCCTTACCAAAAAACCTTCAAACTCCTACTAAAAACCTTCAAACTTATCTTTTTACTTACTTTGATCCTTAAAACTCCTCTCTATCAATAATATAGCCAAAAAGCTCATTCTTTTCATTTTTTTTGCTAAACAAAAAAAGAGAGGAAAGTGAGCTCAAAACTACTGCTTAAAGGAAAGGTTAAGGTTTAAGGCTTATTGGTATATTTTCTTCATTTTTTTCATTTATTTTATATTTTTCATTATCTCCATCATTTAAATGAGCCGAAAATTTATGTACCTTGGCCTTTTTGTAGGAAAACTCATGCATTTTATAGCCTTAGATATGGTAAATTTAAGATCTTTCATGCCTCATGGACCCTTCTAGCATGTTTTTTTGTTTTCATGTGCTTAGCTCCTTTTAAATATGTTTGATGCTACCATGAAATTTTAGCTAGTTGTTCATCTATATTTGAGCATGTGCACAATGTTTCCATGGCATAACTCTTGTTGTCATTCATGAAACTAATATGTCCACACATTCTATCATCATTTCCTTGCATTTGTGCTACTAACATTCTGTCAAAATGCTATCTTTCCATGTCTAAACATGTTATCCATGCCCATTTACATGGATATCATGTTTGGTCCATCTCATGTTTGTAGAGATGCTTGCTTGTTTACTAAAATTTGATTTTCTAAAAGCTTCCTCAAGTTAAGGCCATGTTAACCTCAATAAATGAGGATTAACATAGACTTAAGGTTTTTATCTCATTAGTTGTCTAATCTTAGGTAAAATCTAGTCTTTATGTTAAGATTCAAAGGTTTTTGAGGTCAAAATTCCTATTTTAAAAAATAAAAAAAATACTTCCTTTCTTATTCCAAGTTAATTGCGCCTTGTTCATTGCCCAAAGTCCTTGTGACATGGTCAATGGGCTATTTCATCATCCCAAATCACTCCAAGATTGTGAGATGAACCAATAAAGCCTATTTACTATTTTCTTATTGTTATGGACATTCAAATGTCCATGGCTCAAGTCTAGACCTTAAGAAACCTAGAAAAACCAAAAACTCCCTTGTTTTTATCTTAACAGCACTGTAGTCATAATTTAAAAAATTATTTTCAAACCTTAAACCATTTTTTATAAATTTTACTAATATTTTTCCCTAAAATGGCATTGAATCATCTTTCCAACAGTATTATAATTTTTCCCATATCAATTTGGATGAGGGGGCTATCAGGAACCTCAAGATTCAATGATTTCCATTTTGTTTAGGCTATTTTGGCCATCAGATGGTTTCTCTGAATTTTTAAAATATTTTTAATAAAAAGATCTAGAAAGGTATCATTTGTAATTTAACAATTTCATATGAGCCAAAAATGATTTTTCAAATCTCATCACTCATTTTTCCTTGCATGTGTTATCAGCATCGCACTAACGTTAAAAATTATTTCCACACAGAAAGTCATTTTTCAGGACCTTTAGAATATTTTTATATTAAACCTTATCGAGCCATCTTTCCAATGGCACCTAACTCGACTTATGAGACTTTCACATTTGGTTGATATAAATTCAAAAAGGAGGACAGCACCGTGTTGTCTCTTATTTTCAACATTAGTTGAAATTAATTGATTTTTTGGAATTCTCACTCTAAGGAGTTTGGATGCCTCTAAATGGCACCGATTGGTCCTTTCGAGTCAAAATATGTACGTCAACCCCTTAAGTCAGATCAAGGTATAAGTAATCTTCATCTTGTCACCTATATTTTTATCAATTTCCTTTTTAATCAAAAAGCACTTCACTTGTAAAAAATTTTTCAAAATGGCATTTTGTCAAGAAATCACCAAAACTTTGTCCAGGTAAATTCTTCTAGCTTATCTCTTGAAAATCATCAGAGTTTCTTCTATGAGGATACTAAATCCTATCTTCTAATAGGATACTTTAACTCTATTTTTACAAATGTCATTCAACTTTCAATCACTAAAATTTTCATCTTTAGGGATCTTCCAACCTTGACTTCCAAGGAGATACTCTAAACCCGTTCTTCAAAACTTGTTAAGAAAAAAAATCAATTTTCTCTTTCTCGAGTCGCTTTAAACTATTACAAAAATTCAAATTTGGTTTTTATGCCTCAATTAATCAATGAATCTAAATTGTCTGAAAAATAGTCAACTTGGTTTTTTAAAGATGATCAATGACAATTACAAGATAAATTACGATTATCCCTGCTCTCTTTTTTTTTTGTTTGTTGTGTGATTTATCTTATATGATATTATTTCCTTTTTGTCTTACTAACATGTTTCCTTTGTGATGATCATGTTGCACCCATATTTCCAAAATCATTTTTCAAAAATTATAAGGTAAAGTTTCATGTCAGTGTCTCTCCAGTGCTTGATAGGAAATATTTTATTTAAAAAAAACTAAACTCGAGGAATATTTTAAAAAAATCTTTATCTTCCTCATTTCTCTAGGGTGGATATGTGATTAAATTTTTATCTAAAACTTAGGTTTATGTGTTCAAATTCATGAACTGAAACTAAGTTAAGACATGATTAGAAAGGTACTAATTTTGGGTGTTATAGGGACATCTATACCTCTTCGTGCATAACTAACTCCTGAATCCAATCGTTGAATCTCTGAATTATGTAAACAGTGGAATCAATATTTTGAGTTTTGTAACTCTGAATATTGGACTCAATAGGCATTTGATCTCACCTAGCCCAAATGACCATTGGCAACTCTAATTATTGGCCATTTTGTGATGGCTACTCGAGACTATTTGGATGAACAATTCATCCGACGATCCTCTTTCATGGTCAATAGCCAAGTATCCATACTTCTCACTACCATCACATTAAAAAAATGAAGATTCATAGTCAAGAGGACATTTTTACCATTGAAAAATACTTTTAAGTCATATGTGCTTCTTTTGCAGACTTGATGTCTAAGAAATTCACAATTCACGGTTACCCATTGGTATGTTACTAACAATTACACTAAAAAATATTTGTCATGATTACATTGCTTAATAACATGCTTTAAGAAATTCAGCAGCTCTTGTTCTTGATATCTAGTAGGAATGAAGTCTCGCCTTAGAGACTAGGCTATCTTACTCATGCCATCTTCCTCAATCTGGGCTACCTAGATTTGCCTGGTGAGGTGGTGATAACACTTTTAATGTTTAAAGCATGCTTACTCAACCATCGTTTACAATTCCTATTCTCATTACTCGAAAGGCTCTCACTAATTCATCGATCTAGTATTGGGGAATTGGAAAGAATGGTCCAGGTTTTGAATCCTGAGCATTGAAGTTTCATTCTTGACTAGCACTCGAGCTTTTAGACATCTATTCCTCTTTTGATATGTGGTTACGAAGGTACAAACTCAAACAAGCCTTTTTAGGTGGCTTTAGCCTTTTCTTTCAACCAATTCAACCTTTTATCTAAGGCAATAAGCTCTATTTCCCACTTAGCTGATGACTTAGCAACACGTTGTTGCTTGTTTACTTTTAAAAAATATGCATAGTTCTTTTTTAGACCTTTAAAATCTTACTTTATAGAGTCTCTTTCTTTGACAACTTGGTTTATCTCACCATCCTAGAGGTAGATGTTGTTCTTTAACTGATTTTCCCCCTTAATTGAGTAATTTTTATAGCAAAAATAGACTTTTCCTATTTAAATTCCTGTTTAAGTAATTCAACCTAAAAAAAAGGCTCATCAACTGGGCCTAGGATGTCTCTACATTAGCTAAGCATCATTGATACAATAGATTTTCTATTTGTTGTACCCTAGAGTCATGACACTTCCTATCCAATATCTCTCAATGCAATAAGCCTACCTTCAAATTGAAGGTTGACTAGATTTTTTACTTATAGTTGGTTATCCATATTCTAAGTCTCAATACTCAAGGTTTTCAAAAAATAGGAAGAATTTTGAAATTTGAACTGTCATAGAACTAAAATGGGTGCACAGCTGGTGGTTTTCTATAGCCCTATAAGTGGCATGCAAGTATAATCCTTATATCTGCATATGATGAATAAAGGGACATCCATGGGGCCCATCATGTAACTTTTTCTCTCTAAGATTTCAAACTTTTTCAACTCATTATTCCTTGAATTTGTCTTGAGACCATTCTTTCTTAAAGATCCTAGCGAGGGGGCTAAAGTTAGAAAAAATTATTCATTATCCTATTTTCTTTGACATGGAAATGGTTGATAAGCCAAATATAAAAGAGTGAGGCACATCTAATGAATCTACTTATCCCTGTTTCTTGCAAAAACTAACAGCTCGAATGGTCTTAGCAATAATAATAAATAGTGGATTGATATTGCCACAGAAATGCAAAAGAGAAATCTGCTACTATCACCTCCATATATCCTAAAATCTTTTAGAATATGACTAATCTATATATTGTCCAAGCATAGATATCTTGAACTTTCTTTGGATCTATAAGATTCACCATTACTTCTTTTAAACTAGCATAAGAAATCATTCACTATTCTTTTTATTTTGACATGGCCATCGATCCAAGACTTCATGGCTCTAAGGATCTGCGCTAGTCTCTTTTTCAAAGTCAGAGGTTGTAACACCTTATAGTATATGCTATTGGACTTGGCCTTCTCAATGATGAGCAACTAATGTATTCATTGATGATGGGAACCAAATATTTTTTATTAAAACTGAAACATTGGTATGTTAGATCTATAATTGTGATGCTACTTGTAACAGGGTAACATCTAACCAGACTTGAAGTAAGAAGGCTATGTCTCCATAATTTTTTATGAATGACTCCTTCTAGGCATTGCCCTAACTAGCCCAAATATGTTTTAAATCTCGCCAATCATTCTGATAAAACCTAATCTTGACCTTTCATGTAGTGTTGAGATGTTACTAGGCTTAAGGATATCATTGTCTTCACACTATTAACCCTCTGACCTTGCTCTGACTTCT
Source organism: Adansonia gregorii (assembly GCA_038382025.1). Taxonomy (NCBI): domain Eukaryota; kingdom Viridiplantae; phylum Streptophyta; class Magnoliopsida; order Malvales; family Malvaceae; genus Adansonia; species Adansonia gregorii. The sequence goes on along the minus strand of JBBYHO010145442.1, from coordinate 93,135 downwards.
TAAAAAAACTTGAGGATGGGAACAAACTATTGTTCCATGACAAACAACCTTGCTGAACATTGAACATTTAACCAATTGTTCCATTATGATGATTATGATGCATAATGTATATAACAATTAAGAAATAAACGGGAAACAGTTTAGTGATAATATGAAATAGTACAAACAAGAATAAAGAATGAAAGAATGAAAATAAATCATAAGAAATGCCCCAACAATAGTCGATACAATGCCTAAGGGTAGACATGACAATTATAAGTATTATAACAAGCTAAATACCCGTGGATAGCAAAATGGCATACCCAAGTTAAAAATCACCCTTACTAAGGTGATATGTACCTAGAATGATAAGTTGACAACCTATATGGTGGCATACATAGGCCATCACCTAGTATTTAACATGAGGTCAACCGTTAATCAGACAACATAATAGCATATTTAGGTTAAATATGACTCTACAGGGTGACATGGTGTTTTGTAAGTGACAACATTCATTTGCTATCGCTTAGTTATTAGTGAAGGTTAGCCATTGATCAGATAGCATAACGAGGTGTCTGAACACTAACATGACACATAGAGGCAACAATGTTCGTTGACTATTACCTATATAACTATGGTATCTGAGGGTAAAGGTTAGAAATGTTTCCCTAAGCATTCTTATTCTCTGGGTTTTTCTAGCAGTATTTCAGTATGGTTTGACATGGTTTAGCTCACAACGTTAACTATATGGGTTTAAGTTGACATTTAAATCAGTATCTAAATTACTTTTCCATCCAGTAAGGATAGCTAAGGTAGATCCTTCTCCCATTTTAGGCTTGGCAAAATAGGCTTGATCTAATAGATGTAGTTTACTATGCAAATGCAGAGGGTTACTCATAAAAAACATAGATAATTTACACTTTAGAAGTTATCGTTATACCTGTGTAGAGGAATACTCATGAAGACCGATAGCTCTCTTCTTCCTAATAGTTTAAACCTTAATCCTATAATTTGGTAGGAATCTAATACAACTATAAATGCAAAGTATATGCTGAGGAAGTAATTAAACCTTTTGTTTACTATTATACTACCATATTTATCAAATTGTCATTTATTCAGAAACCAAGCAATCCTTGAGAATCATATGACAAAAATCAGAATAAGTAAAAGATTAGTAGACAAAAATGTATTGGTATTATAGTTAAATAATGATCTAAAGTCAAAGGATTTAAGAACTAAGACACAACTAGTACTAGGCCTAACTCATAACTCCATAAACTAGTACCTAGTGGAATTGTCATGCTATAGGCAACATGCCCTTAACTTTATCATGAAAGAGAGTGCATTTAGCTTAAAAATATTTTTGCTTTTAATAAGGAATTATCCTCTTGATCGAGACTTTTCCTTGTTAATGTGATAGGAGCAAAAAAGTGTAGACTCCTATCCCTTTTTCATGAAGGATGACCATACGATGAATCACTAACCTAATCAATCTTGGATGGCCACCCACGAAATAGCCAATGATTGGAGTCGCCACCAATCATTTAGGCTGCACATGATTAGATGCCTATTTAAACTAATATTTTAAATTATGAAACTGAAAACATTAATTCCATGGTCTGTGTGGATCGATATTTGACGGTTGGATTTAGGACTTAATTACATGTAAAGAGGTATGAACCTCCTCGTGACACTTAAAGTCAACACCTTTCTAGCCATGTCTTAACTTGGCTTCTATTTCTTTGGTTTCAACGTGTCATTATTTTATTATAGCCCCTTTTAATGCATGAATTTGTATAAATAAATCCAGGTTTAAGATAAAATTTAAATCAAGTATGCATCTTGAAGAAGTACGAAACATAAGGATTTTCATAAAAATATTCTCTGGAATTAATTTTTGAAAATTGTTAAACACTGAAGAGAGATTGACACAAAACACTGCCTCATAATTTTTTGAAAAAACAACTTTAAAAATATGGCTGCAAGTTGACCACCATAAAATATTATGTTAGTAAGATAATAAAATAAGATAATATCACAAAATAAATTGCATGGAATAACAAAAGGAAAAGGGGAGATAATTGGAATGTATCTTGTAATTGTCATCGCTATCTAGAAACAACCAAGTCAACAATTTTGAGACATGTTTAGATCTATTGATTAATTGAGATGTGAGAATCTAGTTTAAACTTTGCAAAGGTTCAGAATATAGAGGAAAAAGAAATTTTAAATCTTGATAATTCTTTTTGAAAAGCAAGGTTAAAGTATCCCCTTAAAAAACAGGTTGAAGTATCCTCATAGAAGAAAATTTTGGTAATTTTTGAAAAAATAAGGTTAAAACACTTAAATTGATAACAATTTGATAATTTCTTGACCATATGACATTTTTTACTAATACTTGACAAAATAAGTGATTTTCAATTAAAAGGTAGCAATTGAAAAAAATTTAAATTGATAAAATAAAAAATGCTCCAACCTCGATCTGAGCCTAGGTGAAGGTTAATGCATGATTTTTTATTCAATGGGACGATTTGGGACCACTTATAGATATTCGAATGCCCCAAAATAGGATTCAAAAAAATTAATTAACTTTTACTAATGTTTAAAATAGTGGACATCATCATGTTGTGCTCTTTTTCGATTTTATTTCAAACAAATTGAGAGTTTCCAAAGGTTGAGCGAGGTACCAATAGAAAGGTGACTCAACAAGATTTAATGCCAAAATATCCAAAAAAATCCCAAAAATCTTCTTCCAAGTGGACATAATTTTTGAAATTAGCTCTAGTGCGACACTAATAGCACATACAGGGGAAAGAGTATGGCAAATTTTGAAAAATCATTCATGACTTATATGGAATCATCGACCATAAAAGATAACTTTTTGGAAAGGGAATTTCACTAACCTTTTAGGAAAAATATTTAAAAAATTCAAAAAACCATTAGGTGGGTTGAATGGTCTAAACAAAATGCAAATCACTGACTCAAGGGGTTCCTAATAGGCTCAATTAGAAAAAGCCTATCTCTTTCATTAGGATGGTCTGAGGGTAAATAAGATATTATTAGAAAGGTGATTTAATGCTTTTTCATGGAAATATATTGGAAAATTCATGAAAAATGATTTAGCATTAATCTCGAATGATTTTCCAAGTCATTACTGTGCTGTTAGGGCAAAAACAGGGGAGTTATTTAGTTTTTGCAGGACTACGAACATTCAAACATCCATGACAGAAAAGGATGGGTGACATGCTTTCATAGATTCATTCATTCAATCTTGGAGTAATTTAGGATCATGAAATAACCTCTTGACTATGTTACAAATAGAAAGACTCTAGGTTAAAGGATTAAGGCGCAAACAACTTTAAATAATAAAAAACATTTAATTTTTGAAAATGAAAACATTTGGCCTTAATAACCCTTGAATCTAAACATGAAAAACTTGATTTTTCCCCAATATTTGAAGACCAATGAATAAAAAATCTTAGGTCCATATTAATTCTCATTTATTGAGGTTAAAATGGCCTTAACTTAGGAGTTTAGGAAAATAGATTTTTGACAAGCAAGACAAGCATTTTAACAAACAAACATAGTAGGCATGTTCAAATGCATAAAGATGACATTTAAGCATGAAAACAATGACAATATATGAAGAGATGAGCATGAGAATGCATAGAAATGTTAGTTAAATGCATGATATCAACAATATTTCCATAAAAATGATATAAACTTGCTTGAACAAGAAAGAAAAACTTGCTAAAATTTCAAGACATCATTAAAACACATTTTCTAGATGGAATAAGCATATAAAAGTGAAGAAACATGATAAAAGGTCTATAAAGCATCATAAATCCTATGTCTACCATATCCAAGGCCACAAAATGCATGAGAATCCTAAGATAAAGTCATGGTCAGCATATTAAGGCTCACTAGAATGATGAAAATGCAAAAATAAGCAAGTAAAAAGGCAAAAGAAAGAAAAATATACCCTAAAAACTTTAAAGACCTTGATTGTGATAATGAACAAAAAAATGTTTTGAACTTATAGCTTAATTTTTTGCCTTCATTTGCTATATTTTTAACAAGAAAATGTGGCTAAGAATGAGCTTAAATGCTGTTATATTAATGGAGGCATGTTTGTTTTCAAGTAAAATGATAGTTATTAATGGTTTTAGGAGGGTTTCTGGAGGGCTAATGGGGTAGATACGAGAATGCAAGTTTTTTATGTGGTGGCTAATGTAAATGTGTGTGAAGGTCCCCTTGGCTGAGCTCATAACATATCTTGTATAGGATTCAATCTCAGCCATCAACAACCTAGCAAAGGTAAGGCATTTAGGACATTTAGGGTTGACAATATGGTAACCTATTGTATTAAGAGGCAATATTTTAGCATTTCATTGGTTGATGTAAATCCTTGGCAGCAAAAACAAACTATACATGAGCTAGAATACTAAGCAAGGTTAAGCTTTGCTTTTCATCTATCCATATTATAGCATGAAATGCCTTTGTAACATGCCTAATAGACAATTCAAAAATGTTAAAACCTAATGTTTAAGCTCAAAAATGAAGTCTATATAATTTTAGAAAGCATATCTAAGATTGGATGATTTTTTTAAGCCAAAGTCATGTCTATATTCACGTTATTACAGTGAAAAAGTGTGAAAATGGCACGAAACAAGCAAATTTTTCCTTGTGGTGTTTGATAAATATGCCTTTGAATTGATATGAAAAGCCTCCAAGTGTCGATATAAAGAGCCTTGTATTGATATGCAAGGCATTTTTGGCTTTCGATCTTGAAACAATGAGCCTTGTGTCGATACCAACCATACAATTTACCTAAGTATCGATACTCCTTGGCCTTTATTGGTAAAAATTGACCCATGTCACAATAAGGCTTGGATGCAAATCTTGACTAGCCTAACTTAGAAGATGGTGTACCTTTCATCTTACATATATCTATGTGGAATTTTTTTATTTCTAGGAGCCATATTATTATTTCTTTATTTTTGAGGATTGAGTCATCGAGATAAATTGCTCATTTGACTTAACCCTAAATACTCATTATGAAATGACTTTATTTTAGAGCAACCACCAATCTATTTTGGCTATGTGAGATTGCTCACCTATTAGAGTTTGTATTTTGAGGGTTATGAAATTCCTAAAAATAAACTCCAAGATCTACAAAAATATTAGAGATCTTATGCAAAGGTCTAGGAGTCAGCCATAGTTACTAGTAAGGATCGATCCTTTTCATGATACCTTATTTCCTCAATAGTCATTGCAATGATTTCCCTTTCCTAAAGCAATTAGGGTATTCTTTCTTATTATTAATCAAGAGCCGCTCTAAGTTGCTCATTTCTTTCTATAGATCTTAACTGAATGCTAAAGTCAATGTGTGCCTATTATTCTCATTAAAAAACTACCCTGGCTTCTTTTTTCAATGCGTTGGCTTTCTATACACTTAACTTTTCATGAAGCTTGTGAATTTCTTCAGTCATCTTTTTAGAGGTTCCACTTGAGCTCCCAGATATACTGGTAAGCTTTATTTTCTTATTCTACTCAATCAATCTACTTTCATCAACTTATACTTCTCCTCCATCCTTTGGACATCTTTTTCTTACGCCTTTATCTTTATTTTTAAATATGTAACTTTTTCTTAAAGAGCTAGCCTTTCATCACGCTATTTTTTTCGCTCTCTCTTTGCTTCCTCTTTCATCAAATCAATTTTGTAAGGCATGAAGGGCTTTGGTTAGATAAATACTTGGGGAATGACTATCTATATCAAGGATAATCATGTTGCAGCCTTGAATACTCCTCAAAGCATCATATCTTGAGGCAATCTGATCCATATAGGAATATAACCCTCCTAACTTATATCTTTCTCTCTAGTGTAAAAAAGTTAGCTAAAGTGATTTTCTATAACTTTCCTTTTGATATTCAAGATCCACATTGCTATCTTAAAAGTCATAGGGGTAAATTGCTATGCCCCATACTGACTTCAAACCAACAATGGTGCATACACTATAATGCCCCAGATACCCAGCAAAGGTACAAATAATATATCACAATAGTGATACAAAAAGGGTTTTAAAGAAAACCAGGGTGTTCTCTATGTTACATCACAAGAGGCCAAGCTCTTCAATGTTTCGATCCATTGATCTTTGGTCTGACTTGGACCATTTCTTCTGGATGAACTCTTGGAGAAGAACATAATGTGAGAAGTAGGGCTTGACCTTATTTGCACCTTTATCCCGAAGATGACTTTGGGCTGAAATATATAGTACCAATGCACTCCTAAAAAATCTCCTCACGGCCTACTTATTAGCATATATTTAGTGCTTAGATTATCTCGACTAAAATGGAAGGACAAGATGCATATTTCTTTACAACCTATCTATACCACAGCTATTTCCACTTGTTTGAGTACTCTTATGAAGAAAACTAAGCTATATATGTTTAAAGCAAATGCATCAAGAGCTACTTCTCTATCTACGTATACTTAGATTTATTCTTATAGGAACTACTAAGAAATAACACTACTATTCCCTTTTTGCTCAATGAATTAATAGCCTGATTTGAAATCCATGTTAAGAACTTGCCCTAGTTTTTTGTGAAAGGTTGTTAGGTTGCACTATTTACAATAAATGGGCTCATTTCCAAAGGCCGTAGCTCTACCAAAGCTGAGATCTCTTCAACAGTTAGGGTCATATCATACTAGTTGAGTGAGAAACACTAAAATGATGGATCCTAAAATTCTACCAAAGCTCAAACCAATTATTCATCCATTTGTATTTTGAGTAAAAGAGCAATTTGTCCTTATGTCTATGAAAACTAGGTCTGTTTTGCATTTCCCTAGTGGTCCCATATCTCGACCAATTCTATTAGACTTTTTTGACATAAATCTAGATAAATGAACTTTGACAATTATTACATGAAATTCTTTGGTGTAAATCGTTATTCTCTTTTCTATTCAACTCACACTCGATACAAACCTCTTAAATGTTTTGGAAACAACCATTATGTGTACTCGTTCAGATACAAAGTTTGTTGAAAATTTAATTGAGCTGAAATTCTATTCTAAAGCAAGTGTCCTTATATGTATATGAAAATGCACCAAGAAAAGGAAAAAATTAGTAAATGAGTATCCATGAGAAATATTAAATTTAAAAAATAATAAGAAAATGTCAAAATGAAAAACAATTATTTAAATAAATGAAAGTCATAAATTATTTAAATAACTAAAAATAATCCAAATAAATGAAAATAGTCAAATTGAAAACAAAAGAAGAAAAAGGTAATTTTATCCTTTATTCTGTTCCTAATTTTTTGATAACATCTAAAATTGGGCATGGTTTTAACTAGGAGGTCACTATGGTTTACAATATAAGGTTTAGGTCTCTAAATAGGTCCTCAAATTGCTCTGCAAGCCTAAAAAAACTAATGAGGTACCTATCCTTAGCCATCGTGGGTTTATGCTGGAAAGGATTCAATTCGAGTCGGAGTACTTCCATGCCTACAACAAGCCTAAAACCTTGAATAAGCATAGGAATTTAGACTCGCTAGGCTTTTCACTTGCCCAGACAGAGGCTAACACCTCAAAAGGCAAAGCTACTTCAACCTTCCTAAAATATTAAGTCACCTATGCCCCCTTTATAGATCTAAAGGAGAAAATATTGCATGCCTTTAGTCTGTGCAAAGAGATAAACAAAACCCTTTACAACATAACATGGAAAGAAAACTCCTATCCTAAATCCCTAAAAGACAAAGAAAACAAAAAATTAGATTAATGCAAAATAAAATAAAAAGAAAAATATTTTTTAAAAAAATATAGGGAATCCTAATTGGTGGAAACTGACTCAATCAAAATTTAATTAACATATAATTAATTATAAGCCTGATGCTTTAACTAGTCCCCAGTGGAGTTGCCAAGCTATCACAACATGGCTTGGTTACGAATCCTGACCAGCCCAGCTTAAAGGTAGGTGTAACCCTCATTCTTATGTATATTTATGTGTACTATTTTTTTATTTTTGAGGGCCATATTATTATTATTTCCTTATTTTTTGGGACCAAGTCGTTAAGATGAGTTACTCATTTGGCTTAACCCTAAATCTTCATTATAAAAAACTATTTACTCTAGAGTCACCACCAATCTATTTTGGCTAGATTAGATTCGTCACTTACTAGAGTTTGTATTTTGAGGGTTGCAAACACCTAAAAACAAAATCTAAGATTTGCCAAAATAACATAAACCTCATGAAAGGGTCTGGGAGTCAGTTACAATCACGAGTAAAGATTGATACCTCACATGGTGTTCAAAAATCTAGACTTATTAATTATAAATTAACTTAAATTTTAACTTTTATTCAATTTCCATATTTGATATTTAATTATGATTTCTGTATTTCAAAACTTTCCAAATTCCTAAATTTACTATTTCATTAGAGAAAATCGAGTTTCTAATATTTTCAAAGACTAAAAAAAAACCTTTTGCAATGTACTGGAGAACCAAAAAAAATGAAAGTTTTTATCACCCTCTTTTGTATCCCACTAGAAAACCAAAAGAACACCTCTAATTTGGAAAATGTTGTAAAATCAAAATATCTTTTGCACCTCATCAGAGAGTCAGAAGAATACGAAAGGTTTTAGTTTTGCAAAACTTTAAAAATCTCAATTGTCATTTGGAAAGGATATCTCATTATTAAAATAATCCATACAACACCTTTCATATGCTAGGAGAAATGCCATGCATTATTTTAATTCGAAGACATTGCCTTAATTTTCTAAAAATTCCAGTTTTGTTAAAAAATAATACCATCTATCCTAGGACTTGGTTTCAACTAAATGTATGAAACTAGACCTAAAGGACTCAAACACGGTTGATAAAGCCACAATATCTCTTAAAATACCTCTAAGTGTACTTTTGGCTTGAAAATATCCCGGTACCCCTAAAAATTCAAAAATGATCATAAAAGATTAACCTATCCTAATGCACACTTTGCCATGAAAGAATCCTAGTTATTACATAAGATGCAATTTTTAAGGTAAATTACTAAAATAACCTTAAGGACTACCTTTGTCATGAAAGCATTCCGGTAACCTTAAGGACTCGAAAATGATAAACTGACAATTTTACCCTAAATGGGTTATTAAAATATTAAAGGTGACTTAAAATGCAAAAATTACAATAATGCCTTTTTAAAATTACACTTTAAACCCAATAAAACAAAAATGCATGAAATGTTCGCAAAATGACGATCCCTAGATATTTGACATGGGAAAAGACCATTTTAACCTTAATATGCAAGATTGTCCTAATGGACTTTAAACTTTGCTAACATTGCAATTTAGTCCCTACATGAAATAAATTCATAATTGAACATAAAACACATCACAAAAAAGTTATATAAATCATGTTAAAAGTCACAAGAAGCATTTAGCCAACCATTTATGCCTTAAAACAATTTTTTAATTTAACAAATTAGTCTCTCAACTTTTTAAAATTATAAAAAGACCTTAAAAGTCTAAAAAATGTATTTCAACATAATAAAAATACATAAAAATGAAGAGCTCAACAAAGCATAGAAGGCCTAGAAATAATTTTTTTTATTTTTACAATTTAGTCCTTATATTTCCTCTAATTAAAAAATAACACCAAAAACATAAAAAATTCACCAAATCACACTTGTACACAATCAGCCAAGCTTAACTACCTGTGTAAAGCTTTAAAATTTTTTAGAAATATATTTTTTTAGTCCTTACAACTTCCAAAAATCATGAAATAATATAAATTAGCATAAAAATAACAAATAAAATTAAATCAAGGCCGCCATGAATTTTGGCTAACACCAAAAACAGCAAAAAACAATTTTTCCTCAACATAACATCAAGAATATCAACAAAAATATACATCGCCAAGCTTAAAAACAAAAATAAAATCATAAAAAACAAACATAGAAACATGTTTATCAACATATTAACGTGAAAATGTTAAGAAATATAGTATCAACATGAACATATTTATATGACAAAATCAACACCACATTAACAACAACATATTTCAAAAAGAAAATCAAGCTATTATTAAGAAAAGTTAAACATAACAACTAAAATAAAAAAAATGTTCATAGCCATCATACTCTGCCTTTCAACATGGAACAAAATCTATGAGCTCAAGCATGATTTTTAGCTCACTTAAAGAAAGAAAAATGAACGAAATAAATAAGAACTCAAAATTTTCTAAGAAATTCTACCTTTAAAATGTAAAAAATGGTGGAAATTTGATTTTTTTTTCTTAAGTAATTTTGGCTATTTTTTTGCTTTGGAAGATCATTAAGCTTGAACTTGAAAGATCTTTCACCTATTTATAAGGGAAAGTATTTGACCAAGGTGGGATGAAACTCCATTGGCTGAAAATTTCCTTTAATTTTTCATTTTTTATTTTAATTTTATTACATAATATACAAGTAATGCTTTAACAAAATGTTATTATCACTTTATATTAATTACCAAGTGTTAGCCAACAATCGAAAAGGGTAAGACATGTGGGCTAATCTTAGGCTTCACAATAATTTTGATGATATTAATATTTACTGATAAAATTCAATCATGATTAAATTAATTATTGAATAATTAAACTATTAAATTACGAAATTAAAATAAATAGACACAAAATTTCAAAGATGTAGAAAAATAAAATTTTAATTTTAAATTTTATGAAAAATGAAGTGGAAGGACTAAATTGTAACAACTTAAAAGTTATAAACTCAAGAAATAAAATTTCACATGACAAATTCAGTTACGAATTTAATCACGTGAGAGGTCCAATTAAATAGTCATAGAAAGTTATTGGCCCAAAAGAATTAATTTAATTTTCTGGAAAGAGAAAAGATTAATTAAAAATTTTTAATTCGTAAAAATTTATCAGGAAAAACCTTTTTAGATGAAAATTATGCTCAATAAAATGACTCAGAATTTCAAAATTTTATATCCAAAATATTTTATTGAAATATGTGCAAATTTTTAAAACTTTAAATTCTAAACAATTTTAAAGAAAAATTTTATAGATAAAAAAAGTTGTATTTTAAAGACAATATAATTCCAAAAATAAGTTCAAATATTTACAAAAATCAATTGAACTCAACAAATTATTCAAAGAATTAATTTATATTAATTTATAACATAATAAAGATGAAAACCTTAAATCTAAAAAAAAAATGATCGCAAAAATTTCATGAGCAAAATACCCTAAATATTCTAAAAAATTCAAAATTAAATGCCAAAATTGATAATTTGATACCTCATGGTATAAAATACCAATATGTATTTTTTGAATTTTTTTATTTTTGAGGTGAGTATCAACATAAATACTACATGGGTATTGATAAAAATATATGAAGGTCAACTTGCCAATTTTTATGAAAAATCTTGAAAAATTTCTAAAAATAAGAAATTTGATCATGATATCATCTCCAAAAATGAATTTCAAAATTTGGAAAAAAATATTTAAAAATTATGTTTTTTCTTGAACATTTATCCTTTTATCCAAATTGATTTTTTACAATTTTCTAAACTGCACTTTTCTTCACATGCATACACGGCCATTTACGTAAACTAAATTTATCTTGAAAATACCAAGTTTGCTTAGAGAAAGTCAACCTTTACAAAGATGGTAGCTAGATTCTCAGTCTCAGATATTTAAGAAAATCAAAAAAGGGGCATCGATGAAATTAGGTATCTAAACACAAAATCATGATTTTAGCTTCAAAATAACATGATATCGGTGCCAAAGCCTTTTGTATCGATATAACAACTAAAAGTATCGATACATGGCCTTTTGTATTGATGCAAACAATGGTTTTTGGGGATTTTGATGATGTGGAAGCCATGTAACGATACCTAGAGGCCATGTATCAATAGCCACTAATGCAAATTTTATGCACCTTCGGCTCCCCAAACACCTCACCTTAGCTAGGAATGATAGATGACTAACATGTGCTTACTTAAATGACCTTGAAGATAGTCCAAACAATAACCTTTAATGCCTTTTTTTTTAATATGGTCCCTAAGTATTTTAAACCTTCCCCAAAAAATTTTTTTGCTTGATGTTATGTCACCTAATAGTGCCTGGTAACACATTAGAGGTAGTTATCTTTGTTTTTATTTTTGTTATTTTTTTATCATTTTTCAATTAAGTCAAAAGATGCCAAAAATTAGCCTAAATGAAATAGGACGTTTGTAAAACCCGTAAGGTTCAAGTGGGTTTAGAATAGAAAAAGGAATGCTAAAAGAAAAATCAAACCTTTAAGGCTAAACTTATAACAAAAGGAAACATACAAAAGGTTGGCATCGACCATGACAAAACCTTTCTACCTGCTGCGATGTTAGAGTGTATTTGCATTCTTCTTTCCATTACTACGGCTCTCGATTACAAGATCTAGCAAAATGGATGTCAAGATGGCATTCTTGAATAGCCATCTTAATGAAAGCATCTATATGATGTAGCTAGAGGGTTTGTAGTGAAAGGCCAGGAAGCAAAAGTTTGCAAGTTCCTAAGATCCATTTATGGATTAAAGAAAGCCTCCTACTCATGGAACCAAAAATTTGACCAAGCGATCAAGGTCTTTAGATTTGAGCAAAACATTGATGAACTTTGTGTTTATAAATGTATCAAGAAAGGCAAAATGGTTTTCTAGTATTATATGTTGATGACATAGTTTTTAAACATCAAATTACACAAGTTAAAGACATTTTGATGTATTTCATTAGTTTAAACTGATTATTCATGTTTACATATTCAAGGTTTCATTTTATCATTACTGTTTCATCTTTATTTAATTTACATGGTAAAGCAAATGTAAGCAAATATAGCTCATAGACTACTTATGTGTACCCATTAAAATGTTGTATATAATAGACTTCATATGTGGAAAGACAATATTCTAAAGTAAGTGGGTCAAATTGATAGTATATAGGGTAGTATGAGCAATTAACTCATGTTAAGATTATTATCTCATCTAAATCCATTAGGGAAGATGGCTTATCTTCCCCATTTGGAGCATACTGACTCCTGAGTAGAGACATAGATATATGCTAAGAAGTAGTGATACATTAAACTAAACCAAAATGCAATTAATCCATCGATAAGTCTTTTTGCTTGGATGAATTCAGTTTTGATGTTCATTGTGTAATTATCATAATCCTAGGTAATTGACTCCATGTGTTTAACTTGTATAACTTGACTTTTTACAAACTAAAGTATCTCGAATGAATAAGCTACTAGACTAGTCCATTAGGTATATGACTTATACTCAGTGAAAGCTTTACTTATAAATTAGGAATCATAACTTCTATAAAGAGTTAAGGTTATCCTCCAAAAGGCCATTATACAAGATAGTGAAAATGAACAAGGCCTTAGTCATTTACATGTCAAATGATAAATTGTTCACATATGATGAATAATCATTTCATATAAAGAGTATAATGGAACTATCAAATAAGCTGATCAGGTAGGTAAAACAGACTTTAAACTTATGATGATCACGGATATCATATAGGGGTATTACATATATGACAAGGTCATTGAAATAGATGGCTATTATAAAGCTTATGTAATATGGTATATAATTAGGAGTGCAGTGTTAGTTCTTTAGTGCTATGACTCTGAGATTAATAATTATGTGATTAATTATTTGATATAGAATAATTAATACACAGATTATTAAATAATTGTATATGTTTAATTGGTTCCTCCGCTAACTTAAGATAATTCCTTAACATATGGTTATTAACCGAAATATCCATTGTCTAAAGATTCTCAATATGTGAAAAGGTGCGCTGGATACTCTTTTTTAGGGTTTAGGCATTTGCTTTGGTAAATATTTAACAGATAATTTTTAGGATTATTTATTTAGAATATATATTTAATTTGATTAAATATTTATTTAGATATGAATTAGTAATTAAAATTAATTATATTTATCTTTTCATAAATATAGAAATTAATTTAACTTAAATAGATATGGGAAATTAATTATTTATATAATTAATTTAATATCTATTAAGTATTATTCAAATATTTATTTATAAATTAAATATGAATAATATTCTAAATAAATTAAAAAAACTATTTTATTTATTTATTTATTTTCAATTAGTGGTTAAATTTATTATTTTACTATAGTTAATTTTAATTTGATAATTAGTACATAATTATCATATTTGAATAAAATTGCCATGAATGTATTTCGAATTGTAATTGAAATTATAAAAAATTATCGGGCTAAATAAAATAACGATTTAATGAAAATTAATAAGTAATCAGATTAAACAAGATAAACTCTTTAAAATAAAATTAGGCCAAAATAATGCATGGCTACATTGGGGCTTGGTCAAATTTGGGCCATTCTCACATTGCAGTTAGTGGTAACAATGGCTTTAAGGAGTGGGTGAAATAATTAATTTTAATTAATTAAAAATTAGGACCCCTTTATTATTTATTAGAAAAAAGAAATGGTGCCTAAGGTTTTAGGTTAGACCATTTGCACCACCCTTAGAGTTTCTAAACACAACATCTAATGATTTTTAACCTATTCACATAAAAATGATCTTGAAGGAAAATTAAGCCACATGAATCCAAAGTTGATTGAGACAAAGCATGCCCATAGACTTTACCATCCAGGAATTGGAGAATGGTGGAGAAAGCTAGTTGTTTGAACTTTTCACATGGATCAAGGAATTTTTGGATGAGGTCTGTAGATCTACAACTCAAGTACTTAATTATGGTGGTTTTATTGTATATAACAATATGATCTAGTATGATCCAGTTTATTTTTTTTAAATTCCACTATGCAAACTGATTTGTTTTTCCTTCAATCCCCTTTTCCTAAATGCTCCCACAAAAATAAAAGCCACATAAAAATGAGATAATTAGTGAAAAATAATTAATAAATGCAAAATTTGTTCATAAGATATTAATTTTAGAAAAAAAAATTTGTTCATTAACTACTAGTTAACAAAATTAATCAAGATTTTTGCTAACATGTAATTAATTTTAGGTTTGACTATTGGAAAGTCCCAAGCAAAGTCGCTAAGCTGTTGTAACATGCAAAGTGTGAACCCGACATATCAGACATGAAGGAACTCTTTCCCAGTGAAGTCCAGCCTTATGAAAGTATTGAATTTCAAAAATCATCAATATATTAAAGATAAACATTGCAGAAATAATAAACATAGAAATAGCTGGACTTCTATATGGATATTTAGAAAATGACTTACATGTAGTAAACTGTAAAATTGTAAGTCAAAATTTAATCATCCATATGATCAAAAGTCACCTTAAGTTTGGATGTCAAAATCTAAACATTTGGATGTCAAAATCTAAACATTCAAGCACCAAGAAACTAGTTTCTTGAAAGATTCTTGCAGACCACAAGTAGCATACACATCTTGGCTCTAACAGCTATCCAGACAGGTGATTGTTGAAACTTTCTTCCGGCCCGATGGTTCTTTAGTGCTAGCTAGAAGAGTTATTAACTCTAACCGAAAGGTAACATTGAATCTTGAATCAAACTAGAATCGAGAAAAGAGAATGGAGGAAGTTTGCACCATGCAAAAACTTTCTTAGAAAGATACTGCAAACTATGTTTATGTTCAAGTTACAATATCTTGGGAGAAACTAAATTTTATCTTACAAAATATTATATCAAGATATTCAGTAGCTTCTTATCTTAAATTTTAGGCAAAAATTCTCTCTAAAGCCTTTACACTATCATATCTATATTTACAGCTTAATCCTACTCTTAGTCGGATTTAAAATGGAATAATTTTAGCCTAATTAAAACTCCCTAAAAAAGTTAAACTTATTCTTCTTGCTTTAGGCTAATTAAATGGTCATCTATTCCTCTTTTTGCCTTAGCCAAATTCCCTTTTCTTATTGGGCCAATCAAATCGACCCAACAAGCTTGAGCTACAAGCATGGATAATGGCATAATATAGGGGTTTTAGGCCAAAACTTATGCTTCCATGAATTTAATCCAATTAATTCAATTTTTTTATTCTAAATAAATAAATAATATTTACTTAATAACTATAATGAGCAAATACTTATAAAATATTGAATTAATAATTTGGAAAAACAAATTAGCTAGGACATACACATTCTTGTAGATTTTATCAATATAAAATCCTTAACTTAGTTAAAACTATTTTTAACTTAAGTTTAATATTATTTAACATTTATTGTCAAATGATTAATATTACAATAATATTCAAGGGATTATAAACAAATATTGAGATAGGACAATTTGATTCTCAATCAAATCCCGAGTCTAGGTGAAATCTTATCTCAAACAAAACTAGTATTTTATCCATATTTACACTTCATGTCTCAATTTAGACATTATTTTAATAAGACAATTTTATTATTAGTGTCTTCATTTGATAACAAAATCTTGATTTCACAAATCTGATTTTGTCTTAAATAATTAAACTCATTTAATTAAGTCCATGATTCAAATTACATTTTATTTAATTAGGCCATACTGAATTAAATCCTAGATTAATCTAGCAGTTCAACCTTGTTGCGTATGACCTATATGTTCCCAACATGTTGGCAATGAACATAAATAATCTCATTAATCATGTTCATAGATCAAAAGCAGGATTTAGCAACCCATCATGATCACCCAAATATTATAGAGTTAGTATAACCTTACAAAAACCTTTTAGTAATCAGCCTATTAGTGTAGTTGATCCTTTCACCATATATCTCAGATTGAGGATGAGCATGATATAATGTCTACCCAAACCTCTATCAATATTAGTTCTTACAACTCCTGGTTAATTTTCATGGATTTGTGAGGAATTATTCTTTATAATCCAAACATACGCTTTGGCCAGAGATTTTAATCCAATTAACCATAGTTAGAAACACCCAAGATATGTCTCTAATGTCACTCTGAGTGGTAAATCCTCTCTTAATCACTTATTCATCTACTAAATGATTCATGCTATACCCATAACCACCTTACCATAAGAATCCATCTCTTATGGACCTATTTGGGATGGAATCAAAGCATAACACTCCTTATACAAGATGACCTGGTATCATAAGTCTAAAGACTATTATACACAACTGGCGTATGAGAACATATTCTATAGACAATTGAATCACTTATACCAAAGGGAGTTCTCATTTAGGCCATGTTCAATGAAATTGTTTTTCAGAAAACAAGCACCCATATGCTATTACCAAGTATCTTGTATGTTTCAACCTTTATAAGATCAAAGGATTGCATGCATCCCATGCATAGAGGCTTAGCGTGTACTAGTCTTTGCATTCTCAATGCCTTGTCTTAACATATGATAACTAGGAACACTTTTAGAAATACAGCTTTGATGCATAAGGATCTCATTATCATAATTAATTTACTAACTTTACAAGGCCATTATGTTTTAGGGCTTCATCCATTTATTGTTTGCTTGAATATCAATCATGCCACTAGCATGAAGGAAAACTTATGTTATTTAACTTAGTAACTTGCATATAGTTATTTGAGCATGTATCCCATGTTCTAATCCAATTGGTTCAAGGGCATACACCAACATTTCCTACTTATAGTTGAAACAATTGCATTGTTCTTAGTGTCTACATGTTGGATAATATATTAATTCATCTTTTGATAATTTTTATTATCAAGTAATAAAACTATTTGAATCACAATAAGACAGATTCCAATTATGTAACCTAATTATCTTACAACTATTGGAATCATTTCAAGTAGCCTAGTAGCTATAATCCAAAAATTAATAATTTTCATAAGCCTATAATGAAATAGTTTGTTTTATGTTTCATGGATATAAATATGTAATCTCTTTAGTTTCGTACTCTTTCCAAAATTACATCCAAGTATGTATAACTTTAGTTTGTCACCAGTTCACATATATTAACTTTTAATATCCCAATACTCCCACTAAGTCTTACATTTTTCATGAACATTAACCTTTAATAATTCATGAATACTCCCATTAATCATAGTAAGTATAAAGATCCTTTTGCATGGGATTCAATCTTAATAAGATTCAAATTCAAGTCAAGCTTAAATTAATCAATTATTAGAATTTGATCGACCATGATGCAGAACAATTATACTAAGATTTATTAAATAAAGGAATCAAAATACATGCATCTATATGCCAGCAAAAGATAGATGTTTAAAACACTTATCCTAAAACTTCTTAAAAATTGATCCATTAAACCGAAAACATGAACATCTTATGTTTAAAATAATAAATCATAAAATGGAAGTTCTCAATAACTTCCATGCATAGAGGCACAAACTCAGTCTGTATCATCTAGGTTGCCTTTTTCACTAATGGTCTATTTTCATTTATCCTTTTCCTTATCTTTATCATTGCTCCTTACAATATGTTATAATACTTAGTACCAATAATTAGTTATCATATATCTTAGGACAATAAATGAATTTTTGAATTTAAACTTGAAGTAGAAACTGCCTTTTGCTTTTTTTCCTTGATTGATTCAAGGTACTCTTTGTAGTTTCTCCTCTAATGACCAAGTTTTCCATAATGATGAGAAACACCCTTATTACTTCCATCTTCAGCCTTTACTCCACTAGATGGCTTTAAACGTTTTGACCTAATCTTTCTTGATTTCTTCCCTTTTCTTGGTTTTCTTATAAGTAAAAGTAGAAGCAACTAGACAAACTACCTTATTAGTAGTAAGAGTCTTTTCTACCATAAACAACATGTTCAGCAATCTTGGAAAAGATGTCTCTAAATGATTCATGTTGAAGTTTAACATAAATTGTTAAAACCTTAGAGACAGAGAAGAAAAAACTAGATCGATGGCTAACTCATTATCCATCAACCAACCTAATTGTTCAAGATAAATGATCTAGCCAATCATTTTTAGCACATGAGTTCTAATAGGTGTACCTTTAAACATCTTTGCTTAGAACAATTCTTTTGAGATGTCAAACCTCTTAGTTCACCTTTGCTTATCGAATAATTCTCTATGGTTTAGGATGATGTTAGGAGCTTCCATCATGTTGCTTTTGGAGATTGAGTGCCATGGTAGCCATCATCACACATGTGGCCTACTTGAAATCATCTGTATGAACTTAGTAGGCATTTTTCTCTACTTGAGAAGCATCAAGTTCAGGCTCTTCACGTACGTGCTCATCAAAGACATAAGCCTTATGCTCTTGTGTTAAAATAATGTTAACTTTGTGGACCTAGTTAATGAAATTAGGCCCAGTCAACTTGTTAACATCTAGTATGCTATGTAGTGACAGATTAGAAGTTATACTTCTTATTTATATCGTGTATGAAATCCAAACAAATTTAATATTAGTAACATACATAAGATAATCATTCAATCAGGTTTTAAAACTAGAATGATTATTTTTCATTGCTAACTATAGCCCTCAATTATAATACGATGGTTTTAACATTTAAATCCTATTAATGAGCTAAGACCCTTTTCATCCTTACATAACCTTGAGTGAGTCGACAAATCATGTAAAAACTAATTGAGTAGGTAACTTAATTTACCAATTGCATTTCTATGCAACTCTAGATTAGTTAGGTGGTAACCTTTTACCTAAATACATCTTATGTAATTTCACCTAACCATCGCCTTTATTATCACATGGTCAAGTGCAACAAGTCCCAACCAAGCAACACTAGTTGAGTATAACCTACTACTCATAACTTATGTCTTTCGGTTGAAAGGGACTTGAGTGACTCAACAAATCACCCTTAGCTAGAACTCAGATATCTTGTTATGAATAATGGAAGACATCTAATAATGCTAAGGCATGAACTCAATATTTTATAAGAGATTTCTTTTATCACATTATTATTTAAGTCTTATTAATTTGCTTTTGATTGCATGGGCATTTATTTCAAATGCATACATATCATATATATATATATATCAACATAAAATAATTCTATCACATACAATCAACTAGGGTGATTATAAACTTTCAACAAGCTAGTTTCCTTAAGCCATTAGGAAATGAGGTGGTCAAATTCCTAGCGATATTAATAGCATATTATACAAATCTTCATGGTGATCTCCTTGGAATTCATATTGGTGCCATCTTTTTTGCATCTTGGAGTTCATAAATTCTCTAATACAAATCTAATCCTAGTCCTCTAACTATGTAACAATTATATAAGTTTGAAGAAAACTCAAGTCACATTCAAAAGGAGTAAGGTTAGAAGAGTTACAACCTTTGATATTAAACAGATAAGTTAGGGTTCACATACCCTATTTCAAAATATATATCAACATAAATAAAATTAACCATCCATAACCTAGTCAAATTAAGGTTTAAGTCCATAACGATCTTTCATGCTTTAATAATTAGGGCATACTAATGCATAGCTAATATCACATGGAAATACATATATACAATGCTTGTATAAACAAATTTATAACATTTAACAAAGCATCTATAAGAATAGGCCATAGTGATCAAAAACATTTAATCTTAGCCTTAATTCGGATATTGACCTAACATTAGGTGAGTTGTCTCAGCAAGGACAAAACTTTATTTGTATGCTCAAATTTAGATTTCTAAAATTAACATATTCAAAGAATTAAAATTAAAGTAACTTATTTAATTAAATAATTCAAGAAAAAATTTCCAAATCCTTATTCTTTTAAAACATGTTTATTTAAAGAATCCTAGTTGCATTGAACTTCTTAAAATATTTTTAATTTTTAGGAATCAAGTTCTGTTAGATAATTATTTATCTAATCCAACTCAAACTCTTTCATAATTTAAGGAATCCAATTTTTAATTATGTGGAATATCACTCCCACCGGAAAACTACCTCCGATGGAAGTAGGAATCTAACAATTAAGTCCTTAGTTTTTTTGGTAAACTTTTCACCATGGTAATAGCCTGTGAGTACCACTCTTAGATGATGTTTAGGTGTTGCTTCATATGCTAGAAAATTAGATTAGATACTGCAAAGAACTAATTTAAAGTTGCATCCAAGAAGGCAATAAACTTGCCCCCAATCACATCATAAACAAACACGAAAAGTGGCATTACTTTGCCACAAACCCTTCTTTTGATGCCTAATTTTCCACAACTTTGGAGGATATTAGCAAATTTGATTTTAGATGGTAGAAAATAATTCAACATGCTGCCTAAGTTTGAACCAAAGTACCAAACTCAATGGCAAGAAATTGCTATTCAAATCCCAAATCACATGGACACATCTTCTATGGATGTGGTAGCATCATGCCTTGATTTTTAGCAACCAAGATTTATTCAAAAATCACATATTCTTTGATTAACTTGCTGTTCTAAAGTGCAGCAAACCCATGGAACTTTTCCATAAAGATATCTTAGTGTGTAGAAAACAAGAACAGATAAAACAATAGCCAAAAATGCCATACCATGCGATTTCAGCAAGAACATTCAAGATTGTAATTCTTTGTTTTAAATCATATTTAATTAAATCAGAATTGAATTTTATAAGTATAATATCATAAAATCAAATCATAAAAAATCAATTTTATAACAAACAAATCATCAATAAAAATTTCTAGAGAAATCGCAAATCACAAGAATAAGCCTATTGGTTTCATTAATTCAATGTGAAATTGATCTAAATCAATAAAAACTAATTTTTATTAACTATTAAACCTTTGAATAATAACCAATACACATTTTAAGCATGCTATCTAGAATTAATAAAATTTACAACAATTATTTTATAAAGTTCTATGGCCCAAAACTTCAATTTTGGCCGAATTCCCTTTTCTTATTTGGCCATCGAATCGGCCCAACAAGCTTGGGCTACAAGCATGGATATTGGCGCAACGTAGGGGTTTTCGGCCAAACTTGTGCTTTTATGAATTTTATCCAATCAATTCAATTTTATTTATTCTAAATAAATTTATAATATTTATTTAGTAAATATAAATATAAAATAATTATAAAATATTAAATAAATAATTTGAAAACATAAAGTAGCTAGTACATACACATTCCTATGGCTTTTATCACTATAAAATCCTTAATTTAGTTAAAATAAATTTTAAGTTAATTTTAAAATTATTTATCAAATAATTAATATTACAATAATATTTGAGGGATTATTAACAAATTATTTGAGATAAAAAAATTGATTCTCAATTAATTCCCAAGTCTGGGTGAAATCTTATTTCAGCTACAACTAGTGTTTATCCACCTTTACATTTCATGTCTATTTATACATTATTTTAATAAGACAATCTGATTATTAATGTCTCAATTAGACAACAAAATCTTGATTTCACAAATCCAATTTTGTTTCAAATAATCAAACTCATTCAATTAAGTTTTGACTTAAATTACCTTTTATTTCATTAAGTCATACTTAATTAAATCCCAAATCTAATCCAATAGTTTAGCCTTATTGCGTGTGACCTATTGGTTCCTAACATGTTGGCAATGAACATAAATAATCTCATTAATCATGTTTATGATCAAGAGCAGGATCTAGCAACCCATCATGACCACGTAAATGTTAAAGAGTCAATATAACCCAACAAAAACCTTTTAGTAACTAGCCTATTAGTGTAGTACAATTCTTTTATCATATATCCTAGATTGAGGATGAGTATGGTGTAGTGTCTACTTAAACCTTTATCCATATTAGTTCTTATAACTGATGGTTAATCTTTATGGATCTATGAGGAACTATTCTTCATAATCCAAATATATGCTCTGGTCGGAGACTTTAATCCAATTAACCATAGTTGAGAACACTTAAGATATGTCAGTAATGTCAACTGGAGTAGTGAACCCTCTCTAAATCACTCATGCATCTACTTTATGATTCATACTACAAAAAATAACCTTATAATAGGCATCCATTTATTGTGGACCCATTCGTGATGGAATTAAAGCATAACAATCTTTATATAAGATGACCTGATATCATAAGTCTGAAGACTATTATACACAACTAGCACATGAGAACATCTTTCATAAATAATTGAGTTACTTATACCAAATGGAGTTCTTATTCGGGTCATGTTCATTGAACTTGTTGAAAAAAAAGCATCTATATGCTATTCCTAAGTATCTCATATACTTCAACCTCATGAAATCAAAGGATTGCATGCATCCCATGGATGCTTAGCATCTACCAGTCTTTGTGCATTATCAATGGCTTGTCTTGACAATATGATGACTAGGAACATTTTTAGAAACATGGCTTTGATGCATAACGATTTCATCATTGTAACTAATTTACTAACTTTGCAAGGCCATTGTGTTTCAAAGGCTTTATCTAATTAGTGTTTGCATGACTACCAGTCATGCAACTAACAAGAAGGAAAACCTATGTTACTTTAACTTCATAATTTGTATATACATATATAGGCATGTATCCCATGTCCCAATCCGATTGGTTCAAAGGCATACACCAATAAGATATGGACAAGTAAATTTCATGTTTTTCACATTAGAATTAATTTCTCGTACTAAATCATGCCCTAACTTAACCTTAAATAGCTAGTACAAAAAAAGCCATTTGACTTAGAGTCACCACTAATTTATTTTTTGGTGAGGTGAGATTGGTACCTATCGAGTTTGTATTTTAAGGGTTACAAACATTTAAAAAGAAATTTCGAGGTCTACATGATAACTAGAGATCACATAAAAAGGGTTTAAGAGTCAATTACACATAGAGTGAAATGTAACCTCTTCATGATGCTCATAAATTGGTACCTATTGATTGCATGTTAACTTAAATCTCAATTCCAACTGGCTTTGTTATCTGATACTTGATCATAGTTCTTGCATTTAAAAAAAAAAGAATTTTTACATTAACATTATTATTTCATTTAAAAGAAATCAAGTTTTTATCATCTTTGAGAACAAAATACTTTCATATCCCGCCAGAAAATTTGATAGAACTTGAAAGCTTTATTTCTAGAAATTTAGAAAATTTCTATTTAGTTTTTTTAAAAAGGATATCTTATTATTAAAATAATCGACAAAGTCCCTCTTATATGTTGTAAGAAATTAATGGACTATTTTAACTCAAAGACATTGCCTTGATTTTAAAAAGCATGTATTTTATTTAATAAAAAAATTAAGACTCAATCTATTTTTAGCACAAGAACTAGGATGTTTTAATAGAAAGTACAAAACTAATCCCAATGATTAAAGGAAGGTATGAAACAAACTAAAAAAGGCTCAGTTTCGGCAGAAATTATGTAAACTAAACCTAATTAACCCGGTATTGATAAAAGGTATAAAACTAAACTTAAAGAGGCATGGTCTTGACAAAAAGTACAAAAGTAGACCTAACGATTCAACTTTGACCGAGGGTATGAAACCAACTTAAAAAGGCTCGGTTTAAGTAGAAACTATCGAGTTACCCTAGATGATTAACATTATGTTCAAATTAGACTAGATTGCCCTATTATGATGGAAATTGTTAAAAGGCCTCTAAACTTTCAAAAATTACATAATGGTTCCTATATGACTTAAAAATGCATGATCCCTAAACACGTTTAAAAATTATAGGAAAAATTGCTAAATAACCTTTAATGATATAGCCAAACATGGAATAGCCTTAAATATGTGAAATAAAATGTTTTGAAAAAATTACAAATGAGTGCTTGAGGTTTGCCTATGCATGGAAATATCCCTATATAGGTTTTAAAATTATGAAAAATTTCTAATTTGACCACTAAAAATTTAATTACCACTAAAATGACTTCTAATAGTCTTAAAAATTAAAGGGAAAAATCATAAAAATTCCTTTTAGATTCGACCAAACCACAAAAATTGCCCAAAAATATTTATATGGAAACCAACATATGCATAGCCATGTACATAAGTTCTATAACATGGAATATTTTTTCATGACTTCAAGATTATATCCACAACAAAACAAACAAGTAAACCCAATGACAACAAAAATCAAAATGAATTTTTCATGAATTTAAGCTAAATTAATAAAAAAAATCAAGTAATATAGATTATGGCTTCCACAATGGTGTTGATACCATAAGCTCAAACAAACAAGAAGCTATCTTCAAAGGAGTTGAAAGACAATAGAAAGCAAGCAAATAGATATGAGCAAAATAACTTTAAATACAACATTTTTGCTCAAGGTTAGCCACCATAAAGGTTTAAAAACCTTAGGCTTAAGCACTCGCCTAAGTAAAACCTAGGATAATTAAGCTTTAGTATCAGCAAAAAATAAATAAATAAGAATATTAAAAAAAATAATTTGCTCAAGCTTGGTATATTTAAAAAGGTTAGAAACCTTTAACTAAAGCTATCACCTTAAGCTTCAGGCTAAGATCATGAAGGCTTCAAGGAAAAAATGCTTGTAAATTAAGTTGTAAAAATATAAAGAAAAAGAAGAAGATCAATGGAAGAAAATAGTAGGAATCTACCTCAACAAATCTAAAAAACTTTTTTCGATATCTTTTTGTTGTTACGTCTTTTCCTTTCTTTTTTTTCTCTCTTAACTTTTCTCTCAATTTTTTTAACAAATGATGCCCCCAAAAATGAGGAACTTCTTTCTTTCATAAAGGAAAAAAAGTTAGGCCAAGGCTTGAACATTTCTTGTCCGAATTCTTTCTCTTATTTTTCCCTTCATTTTCTTTTTTAATCTTTCAATCAAACTTTTAAAGGCTACCCCCATTTAATGTTGCCTCTAGCAATAAGCTAAGTGAGCACTAAGTGTTCACATTTAATGTTGCCTTGATAACAAGTTAAATAGGCACTAAATGCGAACAAGTAAAGTCATATTAGTGCCTTTTTTAAATCCTAATGACATTTTATTTTGGAGAATTTAAACATCGATTTTCTTACAAGGTTTGGGTTCCTAAGTTCAATCAAATTCAAGTTGAAACTTAATGCGATTGAGATTAAGCCTATTCAAAAATAGATGTCTACATCATTTAGGAAAAAAACCTAATATATGTTCTTCTAGTTCAATTTCCTTTTACCAATAATCAGCTGACCAAAACTTGCACCTTAACAATGCCTTCACTCCTACCTCTTCCAAAATAATATAGAAATAGTAAAGACAAACAATCAACCAAAAAACTTTGAAGGGCTTTGAAAGGAAAAAATGTAATGGATTTTGACCAGGGTGGTCAAGGCATACCTTGCCTAACCTCAAGGTGGGTGAGGCACACCTTGCCCACCCCCAAGGCTCCAAGGTGCACCTTGCCTGCTTGAAGGCTCTACGATGTATCTTGCCTACTCCTGGGGCAACCAAGGTATGCTTTACCCACCCCTAAGCCAATTCATAAAAAAAAAAAAAAACCCTTCCCTTAGTTTTTTTTCTCAAATAGAATGAGATAAAATTGCAAAAAATATTAAAAAAACTTTAAAAATTTTGAAAAAAGAAAATACAAGAGAAAAATGAAAACCAAAAAATACAATTGACAATAAAAAATGACTAAATGCATCATTTGAATCCCAAGCAAAGGCTCTCTTTTTTTCTGGCTCAACTCTATTTTTTTTTTGGCACATATTTTCTTTCTTTCTGGCATAAGCTATCTTTCCTTTTTGTTTTTCTCTTTTTCTTTCCCTCATTGCATTCTCTGTCTTTCTTTCTTGGCAAAGAAAAAAGGCAAGTGACATATGTTAGCAATTGTTAAATATTAAACAAAATATAGCAACATGTTATGAATATGATACGTTGTTAAAAATGAAAACAATATGATAAATACAACACTATATGTTTAAGCATGACAACATAACATGTTTTATTATATATATATATATATCATATTTGTGTTCTAGAATTACATCTATGTTCATATGATTGATGAAAAAAGAGACATGGCATGTATACCAAAGCAATCAGTATCATACCATTGCACATATCATTTTGTTCTAGTATAGATACATATAGGTACTTATGTGTTTCAGCATATTGTTTAGGATTTATCAATATTTTTCAAATATTCAAATTCCTTAATAAATATTATATATATGCAAATATACCTCTATTACATATATATATATGTTTATATACAAATATAAATTTTAAAATTGTTTATATTTAATATCCAAAATTCTCAAACATCAAATAAATAAATATAAAAATATTTTCAAAATATAATAAATTATTATTAATTAGGTTCAATAATATAATTTAATGAAAAATTTTGGTTTTAAATGTAATTATAAAAAAAATAAAAATGATAAAAGAAAAAATTAAAAATTAATTTAAAAAATCAAAATAAGAATTCAAAAAAATTAAAATCTTACACTCACAGGTACAGGTTAATACATACTAGTATAAAAATCAAAATGATATAATATTAGCACCATTTCATTTTACCCATAAAACTAGTACCTTTAAACTAGTATATGCAGAAGTAGAATTTTGACTAATCAAAATTTTATCTCCAATTAAACTAAATTAATCAAGTGACAAATAAAGAAGTGAGATTCTTTTAAAACTCTATCATAAATAGACCAAATTCTTTAAGAATCATTTTATCTTTAGTTAAACTAAATTAATTTAAAGATAAACAAGAGTTTTATCTCTAATTAAATTAAATTAATTAAAAGATAAATAAAAGAATTTTATCTCTAACTAAATTAAATTATTAAAAGATAAATGAGGAAGATAAATTCTTCTAAGACTCTTTTATGAAGAAATCATATTCTTTATAAACTCTTTTTCACTTGGTTTACTAGCACTACAAAAGGAACCTCTTATAATCCATTCAAGCTATTAACTCCAAAATTTAGAAGCCTAAAGAAAAAACTTTGAAGATCCAAAGGCTTTTCAAAGTTTCAAGAAGATTTCTCTAAAGAATTAAAGGAATTGAAGAAATTTTTTAAGAAAACTTGAAGGTTTTGAATAGATTTCAAGAAAGCTCTTTTCTAATCTTATTCCATCAACAGAAAGAAGGCCAAACCCATTTTCAAGTTTAGAAAACCCTTAGAGCAAGTGTTGTGTTTTAAGATTAAGTATGAAACCCTTGAAGCAAATTTCAAGATCAAGTTTAAATACCCTTAAAATAGGTTCATGATCAAGTCTCAAAGTTCTTTGAAGCATATTTCAAGATCAAGTCTTCAAAACCCTTAAACTAGATTTAAAATCGAGTCTTAAAAGCCTTTAAAGCAAATTTCAAGATCTAATCTCAAAGAACCTTGAAGCAAACTTTAAGATTAAGTCTCCTAAGACTTGTGAAACAAATCTAAATTAGGACCAAGTCATTTAAAGACTGTTGGACCAATTTTCATCAGTTTAGGATTAAGTTAGCAAATGATCCTTGAATTAAATTTCCTTGCTAAAGAAAAAAATCAAAGGATGTTTTATTTTAAGAATATCTAAAGATTGTAACTTAAAGTTTGATCAATGAAATTGTTATTTGTCGTTAAATTTTCCTCATCATATTTTTAACACTATGTGTGTACAAATTTCTAGCACACCCAGTGGGACAATCTCTGTTTTTCATCTCTTTTCTTCAAATTCCAAGCTTTCAAATCTCAATGACCCCGTAAATGAAAATCTTCAATAATAAAAATCTCAAGTCTTCTCCAAGTTCTTTTCCAATTCAAAAGGTAGAGGAAGACATATCTACAAAATCACTTAACCATTGCTCATCTTTAAATTTAGATGTCGTGGTTTTAATGACAACTAGCATTACTTCCTTAGAAGAACAAAAGGCTCTTTTAGCAAAATCTATAGAATCCCTTACGACAAGCATAAAAAAGGGTGATTAAATTGCTTTCATGATGGCATAGCAAGTCTAAATGGCATGCGAGCCAAAATCAAAATCAGATTCTTCGAGAAGTTGGCGAAATTCCCACCAAGGTTGTTAAAGAAAAACTTAAAAAAGTTTCTTTTGATAACTTAAAGAACTTATTAAAGAAGCTATCAAAGACAAAGCTGAAAATGTTACTTTACCATTCTACACTTATCCAAGCCATATTCATAAAAGATCGATCATTTAAAGATGCTTGAGAATTATCAATAGTCAAAGTTCCAACAATTTAATGGCAAAAGTCCATGCCAACATAATGCTAGTACTAAACGAGGTTTAATGGTGAAGCAGTTCACTCAATCATTAAAAGGCAATGCCTTCGATCGATATATTGATAGCTGGGAACAACTAGAGCATGAATTTCATAAATAATTCTACAGCACTCATCATATAGTTAGCATGATTGATAATAAACCTTTCAATGGTGAATGAAATCTTGAAGGGGTGAAATAATTCCATAAAATCATTTGCAAATTAAAACTTTGATAAATAAAATTAAAAAATAAAAAAACTTTGAAGCTACAAGTTATTGAAATAAGCAATTAAAGAGAAGGGAAAGAGAAGTAAACTCAATGACTTAGAGAGGTTTAGCTTTAATTGCCTACAACTTTTACCTCGACCTTACTTGCCTTGGATTTCCCTAACTCACTAACTTGAATTGTTTTACCTTTCAAGGCTAAGGTATAACTTTTACAACTCTCTATCTTTTTCTAAAGGCTAAGATAGAGCCTCTACCCTTTCTATTTTTCAATGGCTAAGTAAGAATCTTCTCTCTTTACGAGGATTTTGAGTGTAAACAAATAAAACCTATAAAGGCTATGTGTTTAGAAGAGATTAGGCAAAAAAAAAGGATAACGGTTCTAAAGATAGAACTACAAAGACTAAATGAATAGATAGAAAGAATTAATCCTATATATAATGAACTACTTAGAAATACAAAATAGATAAAAAATTTTTGACTCTAAGCTTAATCTCTTAGTACATCATAGTGTTGAAAGTGTTTGTTAGCCATATTAGCTTTGAATTAATTTCAATTTTGATACAACTAAACTTAAGCTCAATTAGCTTGTGTTTAAATATTTTCAAGATTAGTAATTTTCCATGAAATATTTTGTAAACACTTTGGACAATACTAGAATGTGTTTTAAACTTCTTCAAGCACTCAAGTATGTGTTCTTAATATATACTTTTATAAACTTTTTAGATAAGTTTTACATGTTTTAAAGCTAAGAAAAATTATTTTCCAAAGAATTTTAAAGGGCTGTATCGAGACAATGGATAAATATATCGATACTCTATTTAAAACCTTCAAATGTATCGATACAAATTAGTATGTATAAATACAATATAGTGAGTATCAATACACACCCTTTATGCATCGATTGCTTGGCAATAGCTAAGGTTTGGCTAAAATCTTTGAATATATAGATACAAAGTGTGTCTATATCAATACAACATGACAAGTATTGATACTTAGCTTTATTGTATCGATACAATAGCTTGTACTAGTCATATTTTTAACTCATGTATTGATACTCTTGGTATTGTATCAATGCAACAACATAGGGAACAACGAGAAATAACATTTATAAAGACTCCAACGGCCATATTCCTTCACCAAATATTTCCAATGGCTATAAACATGATCAAGGCTATAAATAAGCCACTCCAACATCTTTAACAAGAAAAAGAACCAAGAGATTATGCTTTATTAATACTTTACTCTAGGAGGTCAAACAGGGTCTTACAGCACAAAGGCAGTCAGAGGGGTACCAAAGTTAGTACTTTGGGGTACTTTCTGATGGTAAGTTATTTTTTGGATTTTCAGAGCCTAATACAATAGAAGAAACCATAAAAGGGAATAGATGCCTTTACTTTGGGTTTATTTACCCTTTTATAGACGTTGTTAGGGGGACATGTTATCAGATGAGGTAACTGAGAAATAGCTAGCATCAAGCTAGCTATTAGGCTACGGTGTCTTGTAGCCAAATTTGTTAGTCAGTTGCCAATCAAAGAGAGGTGTCAACCCTAAGGTCATATTATTTTCTGATGGTCATATCCATGTCTCCTTATGATTTGGTGATCAGAGAACAACTTGGTAGCCCTTTTGTTAAAAATGGCTATTCAAGTGATGACGCACACTATTAATTGTCCATATGGCATAACAATTATCCTTCCATATGTGTGGCATGAAAAGTCATAAAAATTTAAAATTTAAACGTGCGAGTTGTCAGTTATTACAGCTACAAATATGGTATAACAAGAAATAGAAAAAATGTCTAGAGGTGACATTTCAGTGGCATGACATGATAGAAGAGGGAGGAATAATAGATAGACACATGGCTCATAGGGAGAATAATTAGAGATGATTTTTCAATGATACATCATAATAGAAGAGTAAGGAATCATGGGTAGACACATGGCAATAGGGGAAAAGGTGGAAGGATAGGCTGATAGTGGTATGATGTGATAGAAAAATGAGTAACCAAGAGCAAACACATAGGGCTTGCGGGGAATACGGATGGACGATTATCATGGTAGGGTTAAATGGCTATTTAATAGGAGGTTGGGGTTTTATCAAAGGTTTATGTTGTGTGAATAGAATGAAAGGTGGCTTGTTATGAGTAAGGAGTTTGTGTACTTTCAATCACCATCGATTATCACTAGTTTTATGGGTGTTGGCACATTTACGAGCGTAAGTAAGGTTGAGAGTGATGAAATTAGATTTGGTTTCTTGGGTTATTATGGGGATTTTGGTTTTTATGGTTGCAGCAAACAAGTGTTGCCAGTGTTTACAAGGAGTGATACATATCTTCACTTGTGCTATTTGAAAGAGTAGAAAGTATTCAGGCAAGTTCTCATTTTTACGTTTAAATTAGTTTTTAGTTAGGTAAGGGGTGGTTGTGGGTTGAAGGTATATGGTAAAAAAGGGTCAAAGATTGTGAATTGAATCGATCACGATGAAGGGCAAGTTAAAGAAGTTTGGTCAGAAAGTGAGGAATCTTAAAAGGGTTAAGTCTGGGATGAACAAATGATCGACCAATGGTACAAGAGAATGATTTACAAGAAAGTAGTATGGCAGTTCAAAGAGACGAGCAGGGTGTTAAGGGATCAGATCAACAAAAGGTAGAAAAGGTAACAAGCACACCAATGAAGTGGTGGAAAAGTTAGACACAAAGCTTGTAGAGAAATATGGATGTTCAGTAAACATGCAAACTATGCAAATGTGGATGCATGATCAAGACGTTAATCTAAAAATATATAAAGTGCTAGAGGTGATGCCAAGGCAGAAGGGTACATTCATTGAAAAGGATTTTACGACTTCTTATTTATGCATCTTCAAAAGGGCTTCCGTCAAACCCTATAGCTTTTTTCTACACATTGCTGAGAAGATATAACAGGTCGCCCAACCAGTTGAAGCTGAATAGTTAGGCGATTCTTGTGACATATTTCTAGGTCTACAAGGAAAATAAAGGGCTACCTTCAATAGGGATTGTGAAGGGGTTATACTTTATGAAGCCAGGTAAGCCATGTTTATATTTTTTTCAAATGAAAAATAGAGTGAAATTATGGTAAACTTGTCATTGAATTCCCAATTAAAGAGGGAACAGTATTTTATTATTAGAAAAAGGGCAAGTATGATATAAGGTTTTCTAATTAAGAGGGGCCACAGGTTACCATCAAGCAACGAGAAGGCAAACTTGAATGAATAAGAGCAGAAGTAGGTAAAATTTTTCAAGCATAGCCAGGTAAGCTGTAAATAGTACTGGGTTAGCAAAAAAGGTAATGACTACTCAGAGCATAAATGGATATGGCTAGTGAGTCTGCTAAGGTGCATGAGTATTGATTTGGTGTTGTTGTGCAACTTTAATGATAATATTATATGTATCTAGGTGAAGCCATGGTAGAGAAAGGGATAGAGGATATCATAGAAAGAGCAGAGGTGGCTGAGGTATCTAGTAGGTGAGGTGTCGAGAAAGATGTTGAAGAGTCATCTACAAGTTGCCTAAATGGGGAAGTTGATAGGGGTCAACCATTTACCCTCGAGCTGGATAGGGTATTTAATTAGAAACTTTATTTGAATCAAGAAAGTGGTAGTTCATATATGACTTTATTGTGTTTTGATAGGGATCGACGTAATATAAACGGCCTTGGTAGAATGGGCAGCGAAGCAAGCAACTGCAAAAAGGGCAGCTACTTATCAACATAAAAGAAAGCAAAAGGTGGGCATGGAGCAAGCAGATGTGGCTATGCCTCAACGATGACCATAGATCAAGAAGGTGGGTCAATGGTTTCTTTTATTGTAGAGACTATTATGGTACTAGCAACACCTTCAGTTGTAGGAGTAAAATGGGTTAGTTCTAGTTGTGGTCTTATTTTGGTGAGTAAAGGGTCATTACAGTTATTTAGGATGATGAACAACATATTGACCAGGTTGTGCTTTGTTTTTAAGGGTTTGAGTGCTGGCGGTCTGGCTAAACCTAAAATTTTAAAGGAAGAAAAAGTGCCTGATTTCAAGTCTACCTTTAGGTAGGTAGTAAGGAGAGTGGCCTAAGTGACTAAAAGTTTTTGAACAGAAAAGGCCAAAACATGAACATGGCCTTGATTGGCCTAGTAGAGGTGAAAAGCATATGATATTGAGAGTGGATAAGTAGTTAAGAGGTGGTCATGGTTTTAATACTTATTGTATTTGATACAGGCACTTCACTACCAACAATGTACATATGTCAGATAAAAGGTATGCAGGAAAAGTTCAATCAGTAGACAATAAGAATAATGGAGTTGAATGACCAGCTTAGGAAATCAAAAGAGGAAAATGCTAAATTGGAGGCTTTTTTGAAAGAGATTGAAGAAAAATGATTATCCAAGATTGTGAAGTTGCTTCTCAAAATGAAAAAGGCAGATGAAACGGCTGTGGATTTCGCAAAAAAGATGGAAGAGTATGAAATAGAGTTGCAATCTCCAAGGTAAGGTTGATCGAGTTAAAGGCTCAGCTTGGTGTAGCGAAGGCTCACCACCAAGCAGAATTAAAGAGGTAGGAAGAGCATATTTTTCATAAGTTATTCACTGCGGTGGATTCGTATAGGCAAAGTACTCTGTATCAGGTTCAACTGTTATGAGGTCTCTTCCATTTGAGAGCAATCAACCTAGGCCGATTGTGCATGCTGTCAAAAGGGTTTAATATACTAATGCCTAGTTATCAAAAGGTACAAAAGGGCAAGCAAAGGACACAGCTTTCGTTGCTCCTACTTCGAAATAGATTGAAACAAGAAAGTCTAGCGATGACATTGGCAAGCAGGTTTTTTGACAGCCAAAGAAAATTGATTGGGCCCTTTTTTTCATATAGCCCTATGTTGATCAATAAAAAATTTCATTAAGTTTGAATGACTCTAGTCCGTATATTTATTTTTTGTGTGAATAAAACATTTAGTTAAGGGGTAAGCATGATTGTGATGTTCTATGACAGTCACTGAGGTGACTGGCAGTGACTATGTTTGTATAGAATGGTTGCCATGGCTATAAACAAATAACTTGGTGTCACGATTTAGAGGGCCTTGATGGCTATTTAAGCAACTTGGTGTCACAATGTGAGAATAAAGAGAACGACCATGTTGCTGTAGTGGTAAATAAGTAACTTGGTGTCACAATTTGAGGGGACTTGGTGGCCATTGGGGTGACTAGGTGTCACATGCTAAAAATAAAGAGAAAGGTCGAGGCCTTGTTGGCCAAGAGCAATAAGTTTTTGTAAAAAAGTACTCATGGTAGTATTTCATTGAGTGGACAACATTCCAAGTATTAAGGATTATTTTTTCAGCTGTATCTACTAATTTGTATGCTCCAAATCTAAGAACCTTAGATATTTGATATAGGCCTTCCTAATTTGGAGATAGTTTTCTTTGTTCACCAACCAATTGATTTACTTCACAACTTTGTAGAACCAAGTTGCCACCTTGGAATTATTTATTACGTACATGTTGATTGTCATATCTAGAGGTCTCTTATGCCCATACTGCTATTTTCATTGTAGCATCTTTCCTAGCTTTTTCTAGTAAATCAAAGTTGGCCTTCAAGTGTTCTAAGTTGAATTAGTTATCAGTGTTACTGGTGCATAAGCTATTGACCCCTATTTTGATAGGTCTCTTATGCCCATATTGCTATTTTCATTGTAGCATCTTTCCTAGCTTTTTCTAGTAAATCAAAGTTGGCCTTCAAGTGTTCTAAGTTGAATTAGTTATCAGTGTTACTGGTGCATAAGCTATTGACCCCTATTTTGATAGGGATGACTACTTCAGTACCATAAACAAGGCTGGAAAAGGTTGTTGCAATTGCTTAGGATTCTATTGTTCTGATTGCCCACAGTATGCTTGGTGTTTCTTCCACCTATACACCTTTTACATCATCCAGCTTTTTCTTTAAAGGTTGCAGGATATTCTGGTTCATGGATTTTACTTGGCCATTTAACTAGGGATGAGTAACTGAAATATAGACTAGATTAATATGGAACCTGGTACAAGAGTCATGTAGTTTACTAGTCAAAAGTTGTTTTTCGTTGTTGACTATAAGTACATTGGGTATATCGAATTGATAAAGGATATATCTCCAAATAAAATTTTCATAATTTTGGTAGTGATAGTAGCAATGGTTTCGGCTTTTACCCATTTGGTGAAATAATCACATGTAACGAGTAAAAATTTTTGTTGAAAGGTCACCAAAAAGAAAAGGCCCAAGATTTCGATCCCTCGATGCAAAACGACTAATGACTAAAGATCTATGCCATTGTTTTTGTAGGCTAGTAAGGGATTAGGGTAAGCCATTGACATTTGTAACATTTTTTGATAAGTTATGTTATGTTCTTTCTCATTATAGGCCAAAAGAAGCCCTGCACAAGCACTTTGACCACTAAAGCTCTTCCTCCTAGGTGGTTGCCACAAATGCCTTCATGTATTTCTCTTAATACATAATTGGGTTCTAAGAGGTCTAGGCATCTGAGTAAAAAAAGTGAAGGACTTTTTGTATAGGACATTATTAATGATTATGTATTTCATGGCCCTTTTTTCCTAGCACCTTCAGAGCAACTAATCTGCCAGGGTTTTGTTAGCTATGAAAAAGAAGATAAAGGGTGTCATCCAATTTTCCTCAATGATGGTCATGATTTAATTATGTGTCTATTGTAGATGGGTGTTAAAATGCATTCGAGTTGGACTTTACCTCTAGTAGAAAGCTCTATACTACTCTTCATCTTGGATAAGTAGTCAGCCTGGCTATTCTTCTCTCTAAGAATTCATTCAATGGTGACTGATCGCGTTATGATATTTGATGAGTAGCTCATCTTTTACATCGTACACTCTATTAACTTAGTTGGCTACCAATTATAAATCTATATGAGCAATGAAGTGGTGCCTTAGCTATTTCTATCCTAGTGATTAGTGTTTCATAATCGACCGTGTTATTTGATGTTATAAACTAGAAGGATAACCCATATTGCCATTCTTGTCCTTACAAGTCGAGCAATAAGATGCTCATTTTTTATTTTTAAGATTATCCATTAATGTATAACATCTAAACTCTAGCTTGGTTATCGGTTAGAGGTTCGGTTAATGTAGTTGCCAGCTTAAGATTACTGGTGGTTGGGATGTCGTTCAGCGATAACTCTTTTGACGCCTAGAATGGGCATTGAGTGATGAAGTTGGCCAGAATATATGCCTTGATTGCCTTTCTTGGGCTGTAAATCAGGCTAACTTCACTGAGTTCTATGCTCCATTAGATCATCTGTTCGGCTGAATCTACCCTAAAAAGGACTTCTTTGAAGGGATGGTATGTTAGAATAGTAATAGGATACGCTTAAAGGTATTTTTAGTTTCCTGGTAGCCACAATGAGAGTGAAGACCAATTTTTCTATCCTGATGTAGCTAATTTCCCCCGTAGTGCCCTACTGACATAATAAATAAGGTATTGTTGTTTGGCTTCTTCTTGCACTAGAACAATAGTGATAGTCTTATCAAAAGCTATAAGATACATATGCAGCTATTCTTCTTGCTTGAGGCTGGCTAAAAGGGCAGCACGCATAAATATTTTTTTAATTTGTCAAAGGACTATTGACATTCCTCCATTTATTTATACCTGGTCGCTCTTCTAAGCAGCTTAAAAAAGGGCAAACATTTGTCAATAGGTTTGGAAATAAAATGATTTAATGCAACTACTTTACTTTTTAACCGCGACATTTCTCTATTTAAGTTTAGTGGGCTTATCTGATATATTGCACTTATCTTCTCTGGGTCACCTTTATCCATCATGAAGAGATTATGAGTCCTAAGAATTTTCCTATGACATTTATTTATACTTGGTCGCTCTTCTAAGTAGCTTAAAAAAGGGCAAACATTTGTCAGCAAATTTAGAAATAAAATGATTTAATGCGGCTACTCTACTTGTTAACCGCTGTATTTCTTTATTTAAGTTTAGTGGGCTCATCTGATATATTGCACTTATCTTCTCTGGGTTGTCCTTTATCCATCGTGAAAAGATTATGAATCCTAAGAATTTTCCTGCAACAACTCCAAACACATATTTGAGTAGGTTGAGTTTCATTTTATGCTCACGAAATATGTGAAAAGTCTCTATCAAATCACCAATGTGTTGCTGGAGGGAAGAACTCTTGAGCAATATGTCACCCACTTAAATTTCCATGGATCACCTTATTTGCTGTTTGAAGAGCTTATTAACCAGCCACTAATATTTGGCTCCAATATTTTTCAGGCCGAAAGGCATAACTTATAATGGAAGGTGCCATCTTAAGTGATGAATGCTATTTTTTTATCATATGGATCCATTTGCATTAGTTGTACCCAAATATGGCATCCATGAAGCTTAAAAGCTTATGGCCTACGAAATCATTGATGAGCCAGTCAATAGCCAGAAGTGGATAGCTGTCATTTGGGCAAGCTTTATTAGGACTAGTGAAGTCCATGCACATTCATAATTTCCCTATCACTTTTTTTACCATGACCACATTTGTTAACCATTCAGGGTACTTAACTTCTTGGATGTAGTTGGCAGCCAAAAGCTTATCTACTTTTTCACGAATGGCAGCAAGTTATTCTAAGGAAAAATTATGCTTCTTTTGTTTAACGGGTGTGGCCTTAGGGTCAATGTGGAGTGAATGCATAATGAGTATAGTGTCTATTCATACATATCGACTGCTACCCAAGTAAAAACATTAGCATTATCATAAAGGATTTTTGCTTAGAGTCTTTTCTTTTACAAACTAAGTGAAGACCCAATCCTAGTGGATAACTCTATGTGAGGATCATAGAGGGTAAGCTTCTTCATTTTTTCTATCAGCTGAAGCTTATACTCATCAAATCTATTTCGAACATTTAGGCTTTCAAGTGTGATAGCCTACAGTTGGGTAGGCGTAATTATAGTAATTGCTAATTGTGTTGTATCATATTGATGGACTGTGGTGGTAGGCACTTATTTTTTAACAAGTTTGATTGATAGGAGATGGCAATGATAAGCGATCTTTTGATTGGTTCTCATGTATCTGATCTCAGTCGAGATAGGGAATTTGATGGTGAAGCAGTAGACTGTGAGGACCATCTTGATTTTCTTCATAAGTGGGCTACTTAAGATGATGTTGTAGGCAAAAAGTCAATCGACCATGAGGAAGTCAACCATGTTAGTGGTTGTATGATCGCCATCACCCAACATATAAGCAATATAATTAACCCCTTGACCGAAATTGGCTGGTCGGTAAACCTATAAATTAGGGAGGATAGTGTTACATTGCCATTATTGAATCCCATTTGGCGAAAAGCATCCCATGGAAAAACTTCAACTGCACTACCAATTTCAACAAGGATCCTGTTGACTTGGTAGCTGTTTATGGTGACGAAAATGATGATCGGCTTATTTACACTATCCAATAAAAGGTGAGAGTCTACCTTAGTGAAGTTGACTTCCTAGTTATGTTGTTTAAGGCGTTTAAGAGCTACATCTATAGTCATGACACCATGCAAGTGTGATTTACATTTTGACATACTAGTAGCCCACTTTTTTATTATGCTAATAGTTTATGACTCCCATAATTGATCGTTTATTTGGCACGATTTCCTAGTGCATGTTAGGCAAATGCACTCGATCTCTATCGTCGGTTTCTTTTTTAACAAACTATTAAATTGCACTTCTCCTTACTAATTGTTTGATTACCCTTTTTAGACTAATACAATCTTCTATAACATGATTTATGTCATTATGGAAGTTACAATATTTTTTGAGTCACGCTTATTGCAATCACCTTTCATTGGTGGAGGTCACTCAATTAAGCTATCTCACATGAGAGTACTGAGGATTTGTGATCTAGAGGTGGTGAAGGGGTGTATTATTCATACTTGGTGTATAGTGGCATCCATGCCTATTTTTTATTGGTATGGAAGCTATTTTAAGGTTGACTTGTATGGGTATCTCTCGAGTGCTGGGGACTCGAGTGGTTGAGTCATCTGTTGGGTCTTGTGCTACAATCACCCTTTGAGTCCTTGTCCTAATACTTGGTTTTTCTATTTACAATTTTAATCTCCTCAGTTTTAGCATATTTTTGCATTTTTTATAAAGCTGGTATAACTTGGTGGGTTATGCGTCGATGAGGGCATAATCAAGTATTTATGGTGGACGCTTGCTATGAAGGCTTGGATAGCCTATTCGTCATTAAGATCATGCACCTCTAGAGTGGCAATGTTAAAAAGCTTGATGTAATCCTGAATGGTTTCATCAGGATTCTGTTTGATTGCTATTACACTGGTAAAAGTTTTGGCGGCTATCCTACAACTACTAAAATGAGTGAAAAAGTGTCTGCCCAATTGGTCAAAATTAATGATAGAGCCTGGGTTAAGGAAGTACCACTATGTGCTTGCCAAGCCT
This sequence comes from Adansonia gregorii, assembly GCA_038382025.1. Lineage (NCBI taxonomy): Eukaryota > Viridiplantae > Streptophyta > Magnoliopsida > Malvales > Malvaceae > Adansonia > Adansonia gregorii. The sequence continues at coordinate 53,453 of JBBYHO010145442.1, read as the reverse complement.
TGGAGAATTGCTGGAAAGATGTGATATTGTACTGCATCTATGAAATCATGCAAGTTATGAAATATCCAAAAATGATTCAAGTGGTCTGCTAGGTCAGTTTTACAGTCATACGTGTTAGGGGAAAGCTTAACTTTCATGTGATGGATGCTTGATGGATGGTGACAAACAAAGGATTATACTCATCTGTGAGCCTTTCCCAATTATCCTTTTAAGGTTTCCTAAGGCTTTTGATTTCCTATTTAAGGTTAGCCACTTACTGGGCAAGGTTTGAATGCTAAGGTGGTGGGTGGGTGCCACCGATATGGCAAGAGGTCCTTGGTGGCATTTATCATAGAGTTGGCATTGAATAATAACTTTCCTTAACCATCGGGCAGGCTAGATGGTCTAGTGCGATAGACCAATCTTGCAATTATGGATTTAGAAGGTTTTCAATAGGTTGAATTAGTCAATCAACTAGTTTTGTGTTTTAAAGGTTGGTTTTAGAGTTGACAATTTGGGCTAGCTAAATTTGGGATTATTGTATGGAAGCCAGCTAGCTTGCGATGGCTTGGAATTAGGCTTAGTAATGAGCATGATAGTTGAGGTGTCCTATTAATGACCGGCTAGAAGAGTTGTTATGTATATTGGTGGTGGTGTAATGGTGTTAAAAAGGATGACCAGAGGTGTTGGGGCATCCACTGGTATGTGAGGTTATTTGTAGTTACAGGGATGGCCGTGGTCATAGTGCTTAGGCCTATTGGTTAGTTGTGGTAGGGGGCGATGATGGTTATTAGAGGGATTAGACCTAGTAGATTATGATAATAGGTAAGAGGTGAGTAGGTCAACCAAGAGGGCAAGGGTATAGATATTTAAAGGTATGATGAAATGAGGATCATGGGGTAGGTTAGGTTATGGTTTGGTTTGCTATTCTCGATAATGGTGAAAAGATTTATGGGATAGTGTCAGCATGTTGGTCAGCCACAGTTTTTTTTTGTTTTATGTTCCCACAGACTACTCCAATTGTTGATGCTTTTCACTAGGACGTCCTCTATAACAAAAGGAGTCGAAAGAGTGCCAGAGTTAGTACTTCATGGCACTCTCTGATGGTTAAGTTAGTTTTTGGATTTTTAGAGACTAATACAACAGGAGAGACCTGAAAAAGGAAAAGATGCCTGTCAAATGATGTAACTAAAAGACAACTAGCGTCAAGCTCCTATGTTTTATTGTCAGATCTGTCAGTTAACCACCATTCAAAGGGATGTGTTAGCTCTGATGTCATGTTGTTGTTAGGTGTTCACATCCATATGTCCTTATGTTCTAGCGATCAGAGAACAATTTTGTAACCTTTTTTATCAAAATGGCTATTCGGGCGATAACGCAGATTGCTAATCATCTGAATGGCATAACATGCTTAAAGTAAAATATTTCATATTTTCCATCATTTTCACTAAGTAGTTCAGATTAATTCCTCTTATTTTTGTATTCTTCATTTTGTATCTTTAGATACATATTTCCCTTGAGCCAAAATTTTTCTAAACATCTAACTTTTAGAGGTTCTATCTGTTTACACTCAAATCCTTGTAAAAAGGGAAAGTTCTTACTTAGCCATTAAAAAGTAAAGAATGTTTCTACTTAGCCTTCAAAAGTAATGAGAGAGGGTTCTATTTTAGCCACAAAAGATAAAGGGTAGAAGTTTCTAATTTAGCCTTGAAAAATAAGGAGTTCAAAGGTTATACCTTTTCCTTGGAAGGTAGATAATTTAAGTTAGTGTATTATGAAAATCAAGGCAATTGAGGTTGATGTAGAAGATGTAGGCAATTAAAGTTGAACCTCTCTAAATCATTGAGTTTGTTTCTCTTTCCTTTGTCTTTAGTTGTTTACTTCTATTCACTAACTTGCACTCTGAAGCTTATTGTTTAGATTTCTTAATTTTATTTATCAAACTTTTAATTTACCTAAGTTTTGAGAAATTAATTCACCCCCTCTTGATTTCATCACCGCTAAAAAGTCTAACAATTGGTATCAAAGCTTGTGTCTGATTCTTATAGGCTTAATATCCTTGAGCAAATATCTATAAAAGACTAAGCAAATGGCTAGCGGTGATATTTTTTATATAAGTCAAGAAAAACATTCAATCATGAGGCTTTCTCTCTTCAATGGTGAAGATTATGCATATTGGAGGACAAGGATACGGCAATTTATCCAAGCAAATAATTATCAAGCTTGGAAGATAATCTTAAAAGGCCCACTCCTCCCAACAAATATGGTAGGTGATCTTGAAGTTCCTAAGGAAGAATGGGAATCGGATGAGAAATACACTAAGATGGCTTTACTCAATGCCAACGCCATGCATATACTTTTTTGTAAAGATCTATAAAAGACCAAGCAAATGGCTAGCGGTGATATTTTTTATATAAGTCAAGAAGAACATTCAATCATGAGGCCTCCTCTCTTCAACAGTGAAGATTATGCATATTGAAGGACAAGGATAAGGCAATTTATCCAAGCAAACGATTATCAAGCTTGGAAGATAATCATAAAAGGCCCATTCATCCCAACAAAGATGGTAGGCGATCTTGAAGTTCCCAAGGAAGGATGGGATTGGGATAAGAAAGGCATTAAGATGGCTTTATTTAATGCCAATGCCATGCATATACTTTTTTATGCATTAGGCCTCAATGAGTACAATAAGGTGTCTTTGTGTGATAATGCCAAAGAGATATGGTACAAGTTGGCTATTACATATGAAGGGACTATCAAGTCAAGGAGTCCAAGATTAGCATGCTCACTCTTCATTATGAGATGTTTAAGATGAGACTAGAGAAGAGCATTAAGGAGATGTCTCACAGATTCATGGACATTGTAAATGGCTTGAAGGGTCTTAGAAAGGTGTATGCCAACAAGGAAATGGTTAAAAAATGTTGAATATCCTTCCTAAGTCACGGGAAGCTAAAGTGACTGCAATTGAGGAGTCAAAAGACCTCAATCTCCTTACCTCAGACGAGCTCATCGAATCACTCTTCACATATGAAATAAAGATAAATCATGGAAAGTAGAAACTAAGAAAAGTTAGAGTCGCATTAAAGGCTTCCATGAGTAAAGAAGAGGACGAGGATGATGAGGATGGTAAAGATATGGAGATGATCATATTTGCCAAGAAATTCATGAAGATAGATAAAGGCAAATAATCCAATCTAAAAAGGTAACAAGGTGGCGTGTTACAATTACAATGAATCGAGGCATGTCAATTTCGATTGCCCATTGTTGGAAAAAAAAAGAAAAAGGCATTTATAGCAACTTGGAGCAATAGTGACTGTTTCGATGATGATGACTCTAAGGAAGACCAAATTGGAAACCTTTACTTCATGGCTCTTGATGAGCCTGAGGTAACTTCAAACTCTCCAAATTTAAATTCCTATACATTTGATGAGTTGTAATATGCTTTTGATGATCTTGTAGTTAAGTTTAAGGAAATGGACTCTAAGCACAAGAAAATGATTTCAAAATTAAAAGTTAAAATGATTTACTATTGAAATCAAAACTTGTGTTGGAGAATGAAAATAACGATTTGAAAAATGATTTTAATGACTCTAGGCTAAGAATTAACAGTTTAGAAAAAAGTCAATTTTGATTTGAAAAGAAAGGTCGAAAGCTTGGAACAAAAAATGAAAAATCATTTTAGACAAATATTTTCAAGTTTTTATGACTAAGTTCTCACATTGCAATTTTCATAGTCATAATTATCATACTTGTCCTATTAAGAAAATAACACAATTTAAAGTTAGGCAAGTATTGGTTCCTAAAGGAACAAGAGGCTTTGAGAGTAACATTTAAGGACCCAAAGCAATTTTGGTACCAAAAACCAAGTGAAAGTCTCTTATAGGTGTGTTAAAGCAATAAAGAGCAACACAATACAAATGGATGCCCTAGACACATAAAAAAGTGTAATGGGTAACTTTAAGCTTTAAATTTTTGACATTTTTATTGATTATTCATATTGTGATTATTAATGCTTTATTGAATTGGTTTAATGAAAGTTTTTTACATTTTAAGTAGCTATAAGCTTAAATGTGCATGCATTTGATGATTTAGTGCTTAATGGTAATATGTTAAATCGATTTGTAAAATGTTGTTATAAAGCATAATTTAAGAATGATTTATGCATAAAAGGTTGATTTTGATAAAGTTTGTCATAAGTCATTAAAAAGCTCTATTGCATGACAAAATTATTATCCTTAGGGGGAGCATTTAGAGCTTACTTATAAGATATGGTACCGTAAACATGCATTAGCAAGTTCTTAAGTTTGTTTAATGTTTTACATTCAATTATGCTTGCAAGAGACTTAGGATGTTTGATTATGTTATAAGTTCATGATTTATGACTCAAACAATATATAGTTTGAATGAAAATCTTTTAGTTGCATATTGCCTTACATATGTGAGCAAATATGCTAATTCATTCAAACTTGATTTTAAAAGTCATTTTAATCCAAACTTTGATTATCCATATGAGTTTTAAATGCTTAAATTCAAAAGTTTGCATTAAAAAATAAAATCATGGGTTTGGAATGCCAAATTGCATATTTTTCTAAGTATTTTTTGAAAAACTTAAGGCATGCATTGATACTTAGAGTCATGTATTGATACAATGAACAAAAACTCAAAAAAACCTAACTTGTATCAATACAATGAGTTTTATACCGATACATCACTATCCGTATCGATATAAAAGCCCCTATATCAATACAAGTAGTGAATTTGGCCAATTTCATGCTTTTTGGCTCTTAAATGCAAAATTGGTCTTCTTAATGAATTTTCACTTGAAATCCTTCAATTTTATGAGTTTTGGACCTTGATAAACATTATCTCATAACATATCACATGCTTAAATATCATATTTGATTCATCGATGAGTATTTCACAAATCCAATGCATTGCGTGCTCATATTGCCTTTAGTGCTAAAAAATACAAATTTTTCTATGCATCATTATTTTTTTTGCAATAATTGGTACCATATACACTTAATGTTCTTCATTTATCAACATTTGGTATCACTTATTTCAAAATGTCATTAAGCAAATTGTAGATCTTTCATTCCTAACAAAACTTAAGCTTATTGAATATTCTTTTACAATTAAGATCTTGGTACCTTTGAGGCTCATCTTTTGCCAAGATTGTTTTTAGCTTTTGTAAGGTTCATGGAGATGAATCCACCCTTGAAACATAAACACTTGCAAAGCAAAAAAAAGTAAATTAAGCATGCAACCTCTTTAAATTAAACCAAGACCATCAAGGAATGCTCAAACACTAGGAATGATGATCCTTTAAGTTACAATGAACATATCATCAAAGTTTGGTAAGGTTGAGGTAACCATTAAAAAATGCTGTTAAATTCTTATCCTTTAGCATTAAGTTTGGTGACATACATGAGTTAATTATATATATAATTGGCATTCTAGTATGTAATGCATGCTTAAAATGTTTGATTTGCATGAATCTTTACACATGTCTAAGTGCATAATTCTCATATCTAAGCATGTTCTTTGATTGAATGTTTACTCAAATGATTTTACTGATATATCAAGAATGAGCAAATGATTTTCTAACCTATGGAAGTTTGTTAGTTTTTCTTGAAAACCTATTTAACCTTCCATATAGCATCTATTGTAGTATGCATGTATGCTAAAATTTCAAAACTTGGTATCTATTGTGCATCTAGACACCAATTAGATTAAATCCTTCAACAATTGGCATGTTTTATCAAATGTGCTTAAATGACTACAAAAGAATACAAAAATTGGATAAACTACACATTAGGACTTAAATCTATGTATTTTCTCAATAATTGGTATACACATTCTTAAATGTTTCATGATTAATATACCTTCTAGAAATCTTGTTGAAATTAGTCCCTTAGCTTTGAATTAATCTATTTTCATATTTTTTATATTCCAAAATGGGAGAGAGTTCTGAGAGTTAATTTGCTTGCTTGTACTTCATTTACGTATATGTCTATGCTAGCAAATAGGAGGATTTCACATATACTTACATTTTTACATTATTAAAATCCTTAATATTTTGTGTTGGTGCTCTTGAAGCCAAAATATGACCAAAATGTCATTGTTAAGTGTTTCAAAACCTTAAAGGAGAGATTTCATAATGCTTTTGTTAAGGGGAAGTTTTATTAAAGAGCTTTAAATGATTAAGGGAGAGTTATACAAGCATATTCACTTTAAGTTTTGTCATATCAAAAAGGGGGAGATTGTTAGCCATATTAGCTTGGAATTAATCTTAGTTTTGATATACCTAAAACTTAAGCTTAATTAGCTTATGTTTAAATATTTTTAAAATTAGTACTTTTCCATGAAATATTTTGTAACTACTTTGAAAAATATTAGAATGTGTTTTAAACTCCTTTAAGCACTCAAAAATATGTTCTTAATATATACTTTTATATAAAATAGTTTTTAGATAAGTTTTACATGTTTTAAAGCTAAGAAAATTCATTTTCCAAAGAATTTTAAAGGGTTGTATCGAGACAATGCATAAATGTATCGATGCTATGTTTAAAACCCTCAAAGGTAGCAATACAAATCAATATGTATCGATACAATACAGTGAGCATCGATACACACCCTATACATATCAATACATTGCTTTGGCAGTAACGAAAGTTTGGCTAAAATCATTAAATGTATTGATACAAGGTCTGTTTGTGTCGATACAACATGACAAGTATCGATACTCAGCTTTATTGTATCGACACAAAAGCTTGCAAAGGTCATATTTTTAACTCACATACCAATACTCTTAGTATTGTATCGATACAATAGCATGAGGAACAATAGGAAATGACATTTGTGAAGACTCCAATGACTATATTCCTTCACCAAATGTTCCCAATGGCTATAAACATGATTAAGGCTATAAATAAGCTACTCCAACACTTTCAACAAGAGCAAGAACTAAGAGATTATGCTTAAAGTCAAATATTTCATCTTTTTCATTATTTTCACTAAGTAGTTCATCTTTGTAAAGGATTAATTCTTCCTATTTTTATATTCTTCATTTTGTATCTTTAGATACATATATTCCTTAAACCAAAATTCTTCTAAACACCTAATCTTTAAAGGTTTTATTTATTTACACTCAAATCCTTGTAAAAATGGGAGGTTCCTACTTAACCATTGAAAAGTAAAGAAGTTTTCTACTTAACCTTCAAAAGTAATAAGAGTGGATTATATTTTAGCCACAAAAGATAGAAAGTAGAGGCTTTTATCTTAGCCTTGAAAGATAGAAAGTGTAAAGGTTATACCTTATCCTTGAAAGGTAGACAATTGAAGTTAGTGAATTGTGAAAATCTAAGGCAAGTGAGGCTGAGGTGGAGGACATAGGCAATTGAGGCTGAACCTTTCTGAATCATTGAGTTTGTTTATTTTTCCTTTGCCTTTAATTGTTTATTTCTATTCATTAACTTGCACTCCAAAGTATATTCTTTAGATCTCTCAATTTTATTTATCGAAGTTTTAATTTACCTAAGTTTCGAGAAATCAATCCACCCTTTCTGATTTCATTCACTATTAAAAGGTCTGACAGTATTAGAGAGGCTTATTTTTAGCCTTAATCATGAATATAGCCTTGGGGATATTTGGTGAAGGGATATAGCCAATTGAGCCTTAAAAATATTATTTGTCATTTTTCCCATGCATCTGTATTGATATAATTAACTGGGTATTGGTACATTGTGTTTAATGACCCACAATATGACCATTACATGAACTTTGATATAGAAAAGTCTATCTCGATACTTGAACAATACATGAACATTGATTTTTTCATTTCAAGCTTAATTAGCTACTGCCGAGCATTTTCTTAAAGCAAACACTTAAGGCATAAACACATTCATATAAAAAAATCATCTTTAAGGGTTTTTTAGACTTTAAATGCATAAAACTTATATGAAAAATGCTTCATACTAAAGTATCCATTAAGAACACATTTTTGAGTGATTTGAGGAGTTAAAAACACTTTTGGTATATTTCCAAAGCATTTTCAAAATTAATTCAAGGAAAAATACCATGTTGAAAGTATTTAAATCATAAGCCAATTAAGCTTAAGTTTTAATTATATCAAAAGAGAAATTAATTCAAAGCTAATATAGCTAACAATCTCTCCTTCTCTAAGATGAAAACACTTAAGGCAAATCCGCTAATAAAACTCCTTATTTATCATCTAAAGATTTTCAATAAAACTTTTTTTTTATAAAAGCATGCAAAAAAATTTCAAATTTGTAACATGCTTTTGAAAAACTTGGCAATGGCATTTTTGGTCATATTTAGCAATAAGAACACCAAAGCAAAGATCATAATATATAAAATCCTCTTATTTGCTAGTAAATGTATTAATAGGGCACAAGCAAATTACCCTTAAAATTTTCCCCCTTTCTATAATGTCAAAAAGGTAGAAGGTATGATTAATTCAAAGCTAAAGGACTAGTTCCTATAAGATTTCGAAGAGGTATACTAATTATGAATCATTTTTAGAGCGTGTATACCAATTTTTAAGAAAATATATGCATTTAAGCTCTAATATGTAGTTCATTCAATTTGACATTCATATGTAAATATTTAAGCATATTTGAGATTATGCGTAATAAGACAAACTGAATGTTAAATAATTTAAAGAATGTCAATCCAATTATTTTCTAGATGCATAATAAATGTATTTTTTACTACATAGGCATACTACTCATAACCATTCAAGTAACCATATAGAAAATTAAAAAAAAAAATTTTAAGACAATTTATAGTAGACTTCCATAAGTTAAAAAATCATTTTCTTATTCATGATATGTTAAATTTGAGCATTAATTCAATCAATGAACTTGTGTAAAGATATAATTATTTTAATCCATGAGTTAAGTCATGACTAAGGCCTAGGATACCAATGTTGAAACCAATTATTGAAACAAGAGATATAAAAATGCTTAACTCAAGGTCATGTTCAAAGATTATGCAAAGCAAACAATTCATGTATGCATAACATATAAAGATACTTATCGCTAGTTAATAAAATAGGTAAGTAACTAAACTTAATGCTAAAGGATAATACTTTTATAACGCTGGTTTAATAGATACCTTAACCTTATCAAGCTTTGTTGATATGCTTATTTTTTATAGGGAGTTCATGATTCTAATTGTTAAGCATTTTTTGATGATTTTGGCTTTGATTTAATGAGGTTATATGCTTTCTTACTTTTTTTTGTTATGCAAGTGTTCATCTTTCAAGAATGGCTTTATCTCCATGAACTTTTCAAAACTTAATATAAATCTTGGCAATGGATGAGCATTAGTAGTACCAAGATATCAAGTGCTGTATATTAAAAAATTCAAATAAACTCATTAATTTATCAAATTTTTTATAAAAATCTAGTGAGCTTAATGAGATTTTGAAATGAAAGATAATGAATGTCAATAAATGGAAATCCTTAAGCATATCCAGTACCAATTATCATTATGCAAGAGAATAAGTTCATGAAGGCATAAAAAACAATAATGCATAAAAAACTTTGCATTTTTTTAGCATCATGAAGCAATATGAGGACTTTTTCATAAAAGTCATGCATTTAATTTGTGAAAAACTCATTAATTAAGCAAATACGATGTTCAAGCATTGGATGAGTTATGAGATGTTATTCCCTAACGTCTAGGAATCATAAAAATTAAGCATTTCAAGTAAAAACCTAAAAAAAAGACCAATTGCATTTTTAGAACCAAAATGGCACGAAGTTGGCTGAAACAAGCTACATGCCATAGTGTTATATCGATACAATATTTAGCGTATCGATACAATATGGGTTTTTCTGGATTTTTGTTCCTTGTATCTATATAGATCTTAAAGTATCGAAACAAGCACTTAGAAAAATAGGTAATTTGGTATTCTAAAACCTCAGGAATTGAAGTTTTAATGCAAACTTTTGATATTGAGTATTAAAAACATATATAGTTGATCAAAAGTTTGAATCAAAATAACTTTTAAAATAAAGTTTGAATGAATTTGCATATTTGATCACATAAACAACTTAAGTTCAAGCAATATGCAATGAAAGTTTTGAAATAAGAAATTTTCATTTAAACCACATATCCACAAGTTTACAAACATGTTCAATGTATACCAAACTTCTACAAGCTATAAAACATGAACTTTCAACATAATCAATCATCCTAAGTCTCATGAAAGCATAATTGAATATGAACATTAAGAAGACTTATGGACTTGCTAATGCATTTACACACTATTCAATCATGCATTATAGCTTCCTAATAGCTCTAAACAAGAAAATTTTTCAAAAAAACCTTTATGAACAAATCATGCTTAAGTTCATGCTTCATAACATCATTTCACAAATCAATTAAACATATACTTGTTATGCACTTAAACATCGAATGCATAATCAATTTAAGCTCATAATTACTCAAGATACAAAACATAAAATTTTCATTAAAATCATTTTTGCGTCAAAATAATATTTCATAAAAAATATTTTCATGAAAACATTTGAAAATTTATGGAAAGATAACTAACAAATGATAAAATCAAGTTTAAAGGTTACCCATCATGCTTTTTTTTATGCATTTAAAGTGTCATAACATAGCCCAGATATGAATCTTAACTAGCCTATCTAAAAAGGCAAGTGTACCTCTCGTTCATATCTTATGTCATTATATTGGGCCATATTATTATTTCTTTATTTTCAAGGATTGAGTTATCAAGATAAAGAGCTCACTCGACTTAATCTTAAATAGTCATTATGAAATGACCACCTATCTTGGGGTCTCTGCAAATCTATTTTGGCTAGGTGAGATTGGTCACCTACTAGATTTCATATTTCACAGGTTAGAAAACCCTGAAAAACCAATTTCAAGGTCTACGTTTCATACCAAAAATCATACAAAAGGGTCTAAGAGTTGGTTACAATCATGAGTAAGAAACAATCCCTCTCATGACACTTAAAAATCAATACCTTATTAATCACGTGTTAGCTTAAATTTTGATCTTTATTTGATTTCAAAATTCCAAAATTTTTCCTAAGTCTAAATTTATTATTCTACTTAAGAAAATCGAGTTTTTTTATATTTTTGAAAATCAAAATATCTTTTATACTCCACTGAAGGACTGGAAGAAAACGAAAGATTTTATCATTATCTATTGCACCCTACCAGAAAGCCAAAAAATACGAAAGGTTTTAAAAGTCAAAATATCTTTCACACTCCATTGGAAAGCCGAAGGAATCAAATGGTCAAAATTCAAAAAAATCCTAATTTCTTACTTTGAAAAGGATATTTCATTGCTAAAAAAATTCGTGTAACCCCTCTCACATGCTGGGAGAAATTCTATATACTAATTTAACTTAGAGACATTGCCTTAATTTTAAAACTTCATGTTTTATTAGAAATAATAAAAATTTATCTTAAGACCTGGACTTGGTCAAAAAGACTACAAAGTCCCCTAAAGTACACCTTCAACATGAAAGTACTCGGTTTTAAGATAAATTACTAAAATATTCCTAAAGTGTACCTTCAATGTGAAAGTATCTTGATAACCCTAAAAAACTTGAAGACATCATAAACGAACAAACCTATTCCTGCTATGCATTTTCGACATATAAGTATCCTAGTGATCCATAGGACTTGATTCTAATTTAAATTACTAAAATGTCTCTAAGGTCAACCCTTGATGTGTAAGTATTCTAGTAAACCTAAAAGACTTGATTACTTCATAAAAGATGAATCTATCCCTATTATGCACCTTCCACATAGAAATATCTTGGTGATCTTAAGGGAATCAATTTTAGGGTAAATTATTAAAACACCCCTGAGAGGTACCTTCGACTTAGAAGTATCCCAATAACCTTGAAGAGCTCGAGAATGATTAATAGGTCCTTAAATTTCTCAAAATTATTTTAGCTCCAAAATGGCTAAAAATGCTAGAAATATTCCTAAATGATCGAAATACCCTAGATGGATAATAGATATGAGAAATGACTATTTTGACCTTAAATGCAAGGCTTTCCTAAATGACCCTTAAAACTTTTCTAACTTCACATAATGTTCCCTATATGACATAAAACACAAAATCAAACATCAAATATATCCAAATCAACATGAAAAATCAATACTAAAAATCACAAGGAAGATTCGGCAACTTTTCAACTTTTTGCAAACAAGTTCCTAAACTTCTAAACATTGCAAAAAAAGTCCCTAAAAGGTTTAAAACCACTAAATGTTTCAGCCAAGCTTGAATGGCCTTGGAAAAGAATTTTTTTCAATTTTTTAAAATTTAGTCCTCAAATTCTCCATTGTTGTAAAATAACCTAAGAATCAAAAAACACGACAAAATCACTCTATTAGGTTTAGCCAATGCTTGGAAATACATATCCAAAGCCTTAAAATTTTGGAAAAAAATTTATTTTTAGGCACCTGCAAGTTTTAAACATCATAAAATAATCCAAATTGCCATGAAATCAAGCAAGAAAAATTATCCGACGGCCATCATCAAATTCAACCAATATGTACATCAACCAAAAAAATTTTTTTTCCATCATATAATTTCATGAATAATAACAAAAATATATGTCTTAATTTCTAACATGCATGATTATGCATTAAATCATGAAAAGTCATGAACATGTCAATAGGTTTCATTAACAATCAATATGAAAACACCAAGAAAAATAGCATAACAACATATACACATAAAAATAATATCATTTCTACCAATAAACATGAATTATGTTAGTGAAAATTAACTTTTTGCTAATAAAAATCAAATATATAATAACAAAAGCAGGAAACTTTGATCAGAGCTACACACTTGGCCTCTCGACATGGATTAAAAGCCATGAGCCTAAGTAGTCATAAACTCACTAAAAGGATGAAACAAGCTTAAAATAAGCAAAAATCAAGAGTTTTTTAAGTAAAAGTACCTTAAAAGCTTGAAAAACTTGAAAAATTTAAGAATTTTTGGTGTCTTTTAATTATGAAAGCATTAATCTCCCTACGAAAACTCCTCCTCTTATTTATAGAGAGGAAGGATCGACCACAAGGTGAAAGAAATCCTCTTGGCTGAGTAGCCATATGTTTTTTTTTCCTTTTTTTTTTACTTTTTAGATTTTTTTCCTTTCTGATAACGTTGAAATTAATTTTTTGTCATTTTGTGTGAGTCATTATGCATAACTCATCATTTAGAAGATGACTTGGAAAAAATCTGAATTAGATAAAATCAAGTTATGGGAATTAAATTGTAACAAATTAAAAATTATGTGTTCAAGAAATAAAATCCCACATAAAAATTCAATTTAAAATTTAATCAAAATAAACTTATCAGGCTTGTTAGAAAATAAAAAAGGCCTCATTGGGCTTGTTGGAAAGCTAATGGGCTTATTGGGCCTATGAAGAAAATTAACATATTTAAGGTCCACAAAATGGAAAAAATAAATTTTCGCCTAATTAAAGTTAAAATTAACAAAGTTTCATATAAAAATTCAAAAAGGAATTTTTCAAAAATTTTATGTGCAAGAAAAGGTAATTAAAAATCTCAAACTTGTCAAAAAAATTTACGAGAAAAAATCCTTTGGGAAAGAAATTATATTTAATAAAAATGAATCAAAATTTCAAAAAGCTATATCCAAGATATTTTATTAAAAAATGTGAAAATATTTAAAACTTTACAACTAAAAAATTTTACAAAAAATTTACAAATAAAAAGTTTGAATTTTAGAGAAAATAAAGTTTCAAAAATACATTCAAAATATTCATAAAGATGGGTTGAATTCAACATATTATTTAAAATATTAATTTATAAAATAATAAAGATGAAAATTTGAAATTTGGATTAAATTTTAACTAAAAATGTTTCACGAGCAGAAAACTTATGATGCTATGAAAAATCCAAAATTAAATACTAAAATTGACAATTTGACACTTCGTCGTATAAATTGCCAATATGAATTGGCAAAAACATACAATGATCGACTTGCTAATTTTTATCAAAAATCTCAAAAATTTCCTAAAAATAGAAAAATTCGACCATGATATTATCTACCAAAAAAGAATTTCAAAATTTCAAAAGAATTAAGTTAGAAACCAATTTTTTGGTGCTAATAATGCATAGGTATCGATAAAAATATATGTTGGTCAACTTGCTAATTTTTATGAAAAATCTTGAAAAATCCTTAAAAAAAGAAATTTGGTCGTGATATTATTTGCAAAAGTAAATTTCAAAATTTGATAAGAAAATATTTACAAACTAATTTTCTTTTGAATGTTTATCCTTTTTATTCGAGATTTATGCCCAAAGACCTTTGAAATTGCATTTTTTCTATCACGTGCACATGCGGCCATCTAGACATGACTAAATAAATCTTGAAAATGCCCAACCTATCTGGAAAGGTCGACCTCTACCAGGGTAGCTACTAGGTTCTTAGTCTTGAATATACTGGACTATGAAAAAAGGGGCCAAAGGAAATTATGTGTCTAAATAGAGCATCTAATTTCATTGCTTTGCTTTTTATTGCTTCAATACTCCTATAGAAAACTTTCACTTGGTTTTTGGTGCCTAAGTTGCTTTAGCTCCTTGAAGATTAGTTTTAAAGCCTTTTGTTCTTTTAGGAACCCATACTTGCCTAACTTTGAATTCCATCCTTTTCTTGATAGATAAGTATGCATATTATGACCATGAAAATTGCAATATAAGGGCTTGGTCATACTCATTTGAAAGGATTTTTCTATAATGATTTTCTTTTTATTTTCCAAGCTTTAAATTTTTTTCTTTCAAATCAAAGTTGACTTTTTCTAAAATGTTAATTCTTAGCTCAGACTCATTAAAGTCATTTTTTAAATCCTTATATTTATTTTCAAACTTAATTTTTTATTTCAATAATAAATCATTTTTCATTTTCAATTTTAAAATTATTTTTTATATTTTAAGTTCATTTCCTCAAACTGAACTGCAAGATCATTAAATACATCTTGTAACTCATCAAATTTATAGAAATTTAAATTTAAGAGCCATAAAGCAGAGATTGTCAATTCGGTCTTTCTTGGAGTCATTATCATTGGAAAAGTCACTATCAATCCAAGTTGCTACAAATGATTTCTTCTTCTTCTTCTTTTTCTTCAATAATAACAAGAAGTAATCGAATTTGAAATCGTTCAACTCATTATGATTATAGCAAACCATCTTTTTAACCTTGCCTAATTAAGGTGATTTACCTTTATTCATTTTCATCAATTTTTTGGCAAAGATGATCATATCAACATCTTCACTATCTTTATCATTATCTCATATTCCTCTCCCTCACTCATGGAAGCCATTAATGTGACTTCAACTTTCCATAATTGTCTTTTCCATGATTCAACTTTATTTAATATGCAAGAAGTGATCCAATAAGCTTATCTTAGGTGGTTGAGGTCATTTGACTCTTTAATTGTGATCACCTTAACTTCCCATAACTTAAGAGAGGATATTTAACATTTTCTTGACTATCTCTCATTAGGATACACTTTCCTAAGACCTTTTAATCTATTTACAATGCCTGTGAATCAATTAAATATTCCTTAATACTCTTCTTTAATTTTATCTTCAACATAATGAAGGGTGAACATGCTTATCTTAGACTTTTTGACTTGATTGGTCTTTTCATGTGCGATAGCCAACTTATTTGATATCTCCCAAACATTATCCCACCAAGACACACTATTATACTTATTAAGGCATAATGCATAAAAAATGTATGCATGGCCTTGGTATTGAGTTAAGCCATCTTAGTGTCTTTAGTTAAGCCATCTTATTATCTTTCTCATCCCATTTCCATTATGCTTTGAGGACTTTAAGATCATCTATCATCTTTGTTAAGATGAGTGGGCCTCTCACGATTATCTTTTAAACTTACTAATCATTTGCTTGGACAAATAGCCTTATGCTCGTCTTATAATACCTGTAATCTTCACCATTAAAGAGAAAAGGCATCAGATTTAATGTCCCTCTTAACCCATATGAAAGATATCCCCATTAGTCATTTGCTTGGTCTTTTACGGATCTTTGCTCAAGGATATAGCCTATAACAATTAGACATAAGCTTTGATACCAATTATTAGACCTTTTAGTGGTGAATGAAATTAAAAAGGGGTGAATTAATTTCTTAAAATCTTTTACAAATTAAAACTTTAATAAATAATATTGAGAAATCAAAACAATAAGCTTTGGAGTTATAAGTTAGTGAATGATAAGTAATTAAAACATTTGAAAAAGAGGCAAACTCAACTATTTAGAGAAGTTCAACTGTAATTGCCTATGTCCTTTACCTTGGCCTTACTTGCTTTAGATTTCTTTAGTTCACTAACTTGAATAGTTTTAACCTTTTAAGGCTAATTGTTTTACCTTTCAAGGCTAAGGTATAGCATTTACAGCACCCTATCTTTTTCTTATGGCTAAGATAGAACCTATACCCTCTCTATCTTTATAACTAAGATAAAACCCTTTCTCTATTCTTTAATGGCTATGTAGAAAGCTCATTTCCTTGCAAGAATGTTGTGTGTAAACAAAAAAAAAACCTCTAAAGGCTAGTGTTTGCAAGAGTTTATACACAAAGGATGACAATTCTAAAGATAAAATTACAAACAATAAATGAATAGATAAGAAAAATTAATCTTATACATAATAAACTACTCAAAAATATGAAAAATATGAAAACTATGACTCTATGCTTAATCTCATGATTCATCATAGCATTGAAGGGGTTGAAAAGGCTTATTTATAGCTTTGATCATGAATATAGTCATTAGGGATGTTTGGTGAAGGAATATAGCTGTTGTAACCTTCAAAATATGATTTCTCATTGTTTCCCATGCCTCTATATCGATGAAATTGAGTAGGTATCGATATATTATGTTTAATACTAAAAAATATGACCAATTTTTAGTTTTCTGCTAGCCATAATGAGAGCAAAAACCAATTTTTCTATTATGATGCAGCTAATTTCCCTGGCTTGGAGTGCCTTACTGATATAATAAATAGAGACTGTTGTTTGGCTTCCTGTTGCACTAGAACGGTAGTGATAATCTTACCAGAAGCTACAACATACATATACAGCTATTCTACTTGCTTGGGGCTGGCTAGACGGGGTGGCGAGCGTAAATATTTTTTTAATTTGTTCAAGGACTATTGATATTCCTCTGTTTATTTATACCTAGTTACTCCTCTAAGTAGCTTAAAAAAAGGGCAAACATTTGTCAACAGATTTGGAAATAAAATGATTTAATGTGGCTACTCTATTTGTTAATCGCTGCACTTCTTTTTTTATTTTGGTGGGCTCATATGAAGTATTGCACTTATCTTCTTCGAGTTCACTTTTATTGATTGTGAAAAGATTATGAATCCAAAAAATTTTCCTATGACTACTTCGAACACATATTTGAGTGGGTTGAGTTTTATTTTATACTTACAAAATAGGTGAAAGGTCTCTATCAAATCACTAATGTGTAGCTGGAGGGAAGAACTCTTGAGCAACATGTCATCCACTTAAATTTCCATGGATCGCCCTATTTGGTGCTTAAAGAGCTTATTAACCAGCCGCTAATATATGGCTCCAATATTTTTTAGGTCGAAAGGCATAACCTTATAATAGAAGGTGCCATCTTCAGTGATAAATGCTAATTTTTTATCTTGTGGATCCATTTTCGTTGGTTGTACCGAAAGAAGGCATCCACGAAGCTTAAAAGGCTACAGCTTGCGAAGGCGTTGATGAACTGGTCAATAGCCAGAAGTGGATAGCTATCATTTGTGCAAGCTTTGTTAAGATTAGTGAAGTCCATACACATTAACCATTTCCCTATCACTTTTTTTACCATGACCATATTTGCTAGCCATTTAGGATTCTTGACTTCTTAGATGTAGTTGGCAACCAAAAGTTTATCTACTTTCTAACGAATGGTAAGTCATTTTTCGGTAAAATGGTGCTTTTTTTATTTAATCGATGTGGCCTTAGGGTTAATGTGGAGTGAATGCATAATGAATATAGTGTCTATTCATGGCATATTGGCTGCTATCTAGGTAAAAACATTAGCATTGTCACAAAGGATTTTTGCTTAGAGGCTTTTCTCTTACGGACTTAGTGAAGACCCAATCCTAGTAGATAACTCTATATGAGGATCATAGAGGGCAAGCTTCTTCATTTCTTCTATTAGCTAAGGCTTATACTCATCAAATCTATTTTAGACATCTAGGCTTTCAAGTGTGATAGCCTACAATTAGGTAGGCATAATTATATTAATTGCTAATTGTGTTGTATCATATTGGTGGACTTTTGTGGTAGGCGTTTGTTTTGTAGCAAGTTTGATTGATAGGAGGTGGCACTAGTGAGTGATCTTTTGATTGGATTCATATATCCAATCCCCATTAGGATAAGGAATTTGACGGTGAAGAAGTAACCTGTAGTGACCATCTTGATTTTCTTTATAAGTAGGTTGCCTAGGATGACATTGTAGGCGATAAGTTGATTGACCATATGGAAGCCAACCATGTTGGTGGTTGTATGATCGCCATCATCTAACATATAGGCAATATGATCGAACCCTTAAATGAAATCGGGTGGTTGGCGAACCCATAAATTAGGGAAGATAGTGTTACATTGCCATTATCGAATCACATTTGGTAGAAAGCATCCCATTGCAGAACTATGACTATGCTACCATTTTCAATAAGGATCCTGTTGACTTAGTAGTTGTTTATAGCGATGAAAATAATGATTAGGTCATTTCCATTATCGGATAAGAGGTAAGAGTCTGCCTTAGTAAAACTAACTTCCCAGTTGTGTTATTTTTGGCATTTAGGAGCTACAACTACGTAAGTGCAATTTATGTTTTGACCCACTAGTGGCCAACTTTTTTATTGTGCTAACAGCTTATGACTCCCATAATTGACTGTTTATTTAGCACGATTTCTGGATGCTTCTTGGGCAAATGCGCTCCGTTTCTACCATTGGTTTCTTTTTTAATGAACTATTTAATTGCACTTTTCTTTACTAATGGTTTGATTACATTTTTTACACTGATACAATCTTCTGTAACATGATTAATGTCATTATGGAAGTTGCAACATTTTTTGAGCCGCGCTTGCTGTAATCACCTTTTATTGGCAGAGGTCACTTAATTAAGTCATCTTACATGAGAGCTTTAAGGATTTGTGATCTAGAGTTGGTGAAGGGGTGTATGATTCATACTTGGTGTATAGTGGCGTCCACACCCATTTTCTGTTAGTATGAGAGCTATTTTATGGTCGACTTGTATAGGCATCTCTCGAGTGCTGAGGACTTGAGCGGTTGAATCATCTGTTGGGTTTTATGCTACGATCACCCTTTGAGTCCCTATCCTAATGCTTGGTTTTTCTATTTACAATTTTAATCTCTTCAACTCCAACGTAATTCTATGCTTTTTCATAAAACTAGTATAACTTGGTGGGTTGTGCATCGATGAGGGCATAATTCAGGTATTTGTGGCAGACACTTGCCATGAAGGCCTAGATAGCCAATTCGTCATTAAAATCATGCACCTCTAAAGTGGCAGTGTTAAAAAGCTTGATGTAATCCTGAATGATTTCGTCAAGATTCCACTTAATTGCCATTGAATTAGCAAAAGTTTTAGCGGCTATCCTACAATTGCTAAAATAAGCGAGAAAGTGTCTGCCACTCGAAATTAATGATAGAGCCAGGGCTGAAGGAGTACCACTATGTGTATGCCAAGCCTTGAAGTGTTCTTGGAAAGATGTGATATTGTATTGCATCAGGGACCTCGTGCAGGTTATGAAATATGCAAAAATGATTTAGGTGGTCCACTGGGTCAATTTTGCAGTCATACATGTCAGGAGAAAGCTTGACTTTCCTTTGATGGATGTTAAATGGATGTGACAAACAAAGGTTTATGCTCATCAGTGAGCCTTTCCTAATTATCTTTTCAGGGTTTCTTAAGGCTTTTGATTTCCTATTTAAGGCTGGCCACTTGCTGGGCAAGGTTTAAATGCTACGATGGTATGTAAGGGCCACCAGTATAGTAAGAGGTCCTTGGTGGCATCAGTCGTAAAGCTAGCACGGAACAAGAACTTTCCTCAGCCATCAGGCAAGCTAAATGGTCTAATGTGACAGACCAATCTTGCAATTATGGATTTAGAAGGGTTTTTAGTGGGTTGAATTGGTCAGTTGATTGGCTGTTTGTTTTGAAGGTTGGTTTGGGAGTCGACGAGTTGGGCTAGCTAAATTTGGGATTATTAGATGGCGGCCAACTAGCTTGTGATGGCTTAAAATTAAGCTTAGTAGTGAGCGTGGTAATTAGGGTGTCCTATTGATGATGACAAGGCCAGAAGAGTTGTTATATATTGGTGGTGGTGTAATCGTGTTGAAATGGTTAACCAGAGGTGTTAGGGCATCCACAGGTATGTGAGGTTGTTTATAGTTATAGGGATAGCCATGGTCACAGTGCTTGGGCCTACTGGTTGGTTGTGGTAGGGGGTGACGATGGTCACTGGCAGGATTAGACCTAGTGGATTCTAATAATAAGCAAAAGGTGAGTGGGTCAGCCAAGAGGGCAAAGGTATAGATATCTAGGGTTGTGATGAATTAAAAATCATGAGGTTGGTTGTGTTATAAGTTGGTTTGCTATTCTTGGTAATGGTGAAAAGATTTGTTAGATGGTGTTAGCGCGTTGGTCAACCATGATTTTTTTGTTTTGTGTTCCCACAAACTACGCTAATTGTTTATGCTTTTCTCTAGGAGGTCAAATAGGGTTCTTTAAAATAAAGGGAGTCGAAGGGATGCCAGAGTTGGTACTTCAGGGCACTTTTTGATCGTTAAGTTAGTTTTTGGATTTTCAGAGACTAATACAATAAGAGAGACCTGAAAGGGAAAAGATGCCTTTACCTTAGGTTTATTTACCCTTTTATAGGCATAGTTAGAGGGACATGCTATCAAATGATGTAACTAACAAGCTATCAAGCTACTGTGTCTTATAGTCAAATCTGTCAGTCACCCACCATTCAAAAGGAGGTATTAGCTCTGAGGTGATGTTATTGTCAGGTGGTCACATCCATATCTCTTTATGTTTTGGCAATCAGAGAATAACTTCGTAACCCTTTTGTTCAAAAAGGCTGTTTGGGCTATAATGCAGATTGCTGATCATCCAAATGGCACAACACATTTAAAGTTAAATCTTTCATCTTTTCCATCATTTTCACTAAGTAGTTCAGATTAATTCATCTTATTTTTGTATTTTTCATTTTGTATCTTTAGACACATATTTCCCTTGAGCCCAAATTTTTCTAAACATCTAACCTTTAGAGGTTCTATCTGTTTACACTCAAACCCTTGTAAAAAGGAGAGGTTCTTACTTAGCCATTGAAAAGTAGAGAAGGTTTCTACTAAGCCTTAAAAAGTAATAAGAGAGGGTTCTATTTTAGCCACAAAAGATAGAAGGTTGAATTTTCTAATTTAGCCTTGAATGATAGAGAGTTTAAAGGTTATACCTTATCCTTGAAATGTAGATAATTTAAGTTAACGAATTATGAAAATCTAAGGCAAGTGAAGCCAATGTAGAAGATGTAGGCAATTAAAGCTGAACCTCTCTATATTATTAAGTTTGTTTCTCTTTCCTTTGTCTATAATTGTTTATTTCTATTCACTAACTTGCACTCTAAAGTTTATTGTTTAGATTTCTTAATTTTATTTATCAAACTTTTAATTTATCTAAGTTTTGAGAAATCAATTCACCCTCTTTTGATTTCATCACCACTAAAAATTCTAACAATTGGTATCAAAGCTTGTGTCTCATTCTTATAGGCTTAACATCCTTAAGCAAAGATCTACAAAAGACCAAGCAAATAGCTAGCAGTGATATTTTTGATATAGGTCAAGAAGGACATTAAATCATGAGGCCTTCTCTCTTTAATGATGAAGATTATGCATATTGGAAGACAAGAATAAGGCAATGATTATCAAGTTTGGAAGATAATCATGAAAGGCCCACTCATCCCAACAAAGTTGGTAGGTGATCTTAAAGTTCCAAAAAAAGAATGGGAATAGGATAAAAAAGATAGTAAGATGGCTTTACTCAATGCCAAGGCCATGCATAAACTTTTTTGTGCATTAGGCCCCAATAAGTATAATAGGATGTCTTTGTGTGATAATGCCAAAGAGATATGGTACAAGTTGGCTATTACACATGAAGGGACTAATCAAGTTAAGGAGTTTGAGAAAGTATGTTCACTCTTCATTATAAGATGTTCAAGATGAAACTAGAGAAGAGCATCAAGGAGATGTCCGATAGATTCACAGACATTGTAAATGCCTTGAAGGGTCTTAGGAAGGTGTATCCAAACAAGGTAATGGTTAAAAAAATGTTGAATATCCTTCCTAAGTCATAGGAAACTAAAGTGACCGCAATTGAGGAGTTAAAGGACCTCAATCTCCTTGCCTTAGACGAGTTCATCGGATCACTCCTCACATATGAAATAAAGATAAATCATGGAAAAGGGAAACTAAGAAAAGTTGGAGTCGCATTGAAGGCTTTCATGAGTAAGGAAGAGGATAAGGATGATGAAGATGGTGAAGATATAGATGATCATATTTGCCAAGAAATTCATGAAGATAGATAAAGGCAAATCATCCAATCTAAAAAGGTTAACAAGGTAGTGTGTTACAATGGCAATGAATCGAGGCATGTCAAATTCAATTGCCTATTTTTGAAAAAAAAAAAAGAAAAAAGCATTTGTAGCAACTTGGAGCGATAGTGACTTTTCGATTATAATGACTCTAAGAAAGACCAAATTAGAAACCTTCACTTCATGGCTTTTGATGAGCCCGAGGTAACCTTAAACTCTCTAAATTTAAATTCTTATACATTTGATTAGTTACAATATGCTTTTATGATCTTCTAGTTGATTTTGAAGAAATAGACTATAAACACAAGAAAATAATTTCAAAATTAAAAGTTAAAATGATTTACTATTAAAATCAAAACTTGTGTTAGAGAATGAAAACAGAGATTTAAAAAATGATTTTAATGACTTCAGGCTAAGAATTAACATTTTAGAAAATGTCAATTTTGATTTAAAAAGAGAGGTTGAAAGCTTGGAACTAAAAAAGAAAAATCATTTTAGACAAATATTTTCAAGTTTTTATGACTAAGTTCTTACATTGCAATTTTCATGGTCATAATTTGCATACTTGTCTTATTAAGAAAGGAACACAATTTAAAGTTGGGCAAGTATTGTTTCCTCAGGGAACAAGAGGCTTTGAGACTAACATTTAAGGACCTAGAGCAATTTGAGTACCAAAAACCAAGAGCAAGTCTCTTCTAGGTGTGTTAGAGCAATAAAGAGCAATGCAACACAAATGAATGCCCTAGACACATAAAGAAGTGTGATGGGTAACTTTAAGCCTTAAATTTTTTACATATTTATTGATTATTCATATTGTGATTATTAGTGCTTTATTGAATTTTAAAAAAAATGTTTTTAATGCAAAATTGATTTAATGAAAATATTTTACATTTTAAGCAACTATAAGCTTAAATGTGCATGCATTTGATGATTTAGTGCTTAATGGTAATATGTTAAATTGATTTGTAAAATGTTGTTATGAAGCATAATTTAAGAATGATTTATGCATAAAAGGTTGATTTTTACAAAACTCATGTCATAAGTCATTAAAAAGCTCTATTGCATGAAAAAATTATATGCATATCCTACGAGGGAGCATTTAGAGCTTACTTATAAGATATGATACTGTAAACATGCATTAGCAAGTTCTTAAGTTTTTTTAATCTTTTATATTCAATTATGCTTGCATGAGACTTAGGATATTTGATTATGTTATAAGTTCATTATTTATGGATCAAATAAGTTTGATAAACATTAAAAGTACTTTTTAAACTTGTACATGTATAGTTTGAATGAAAATCATTTAGTTGCATATTGCCTTACATATGTGACCAAATATGCTAATTCATTCAAACTTGATTTTAAAAGTCATTTTAATCCAAACTTTGATTATTCAAATGTGTTTTAAATGCTTAAATTCAAAAGTTTGCACTAGAAAATAAAATCATGGGCTTTGGAATGCCAAATTGCATATTTTTCAAAAAACTTAAGACAT
The DNA here is from genome assembly GCA_038382025.1 of Adansonia gregorii. Lineage (NCBI taxonomy): Eukaryota > Viridiplantae > Streptophyta > Magnoliopsida > Malvales > Malvaceae > Adansonia > Adansonia gregorii. The sequence goes on along the minus strand of JBBYHO010145442.1, from coordinate 29,274 downwards.
GTATCAATACTTAGAGTAATGTATTGATACAATGAATAAAAAACCCAAAAAAACCCAACTTGTATTGATACAATGAATTTTATATCGATACATCACTATCTGTATCGATATAAAAGCCCCTGTATTGATACAAGTAGTGAATTTTGGCCAATTTTATGCTTTTTGGCTCTTAAATGCAAAATTGGTCTCTTTAATGAGTTTTCACTTGAAATCCTTCAATTTTATGAGTTCTAAACCTTGATAAACATTATGTCATAACACATCATATGCTTAAATATCATATTTGATTCATTGATAAGTATTTCACAAATCAAATGCATTATGTGCTCCATTGCCTTTAGTGCTCAAAAATATAAATTTTTCTATGCATCATTATTTTTTTTGCAATAATTGGCACCATATACGCTTAATGTTTTTCATTTATCAACATTTGCTATCATTTATTTCAAAATGTCATTAAGCATATTGTACATTTTTCATTCCTAACAAAACTAAAGCTTATTGAATATTCTTTACAATTAAAATCTTGGTACCTTTGAGGCTCATCTTTTGCCAAGATTGTTTTTAAGTTTTGTAAGGTTCATGGAGATGAGTCCATCTTTGAAACATAAAAGTTTGCATAGCAAAAAAGCATGCAGCCTCTTTAAATCAAACCAAGACCACCAAGGAATGCTTAAACACTAGGATTGATGATCCTCCAAGTTACAATGAATATATCATCAAAGTTTAGTAAGATTGAGGTAATCAATAAAAAAATACTATTAAATTTTTATCAGTTAGCATTAAGTTTGGTGACATACATGGGTTGATTATATATATAGTTGGTATTCTAGTATGTAATGTATGCTTAAAATGTTTAATTTGAATGAATCTTTGAACATTTCTAAGTGCACAATTCCCATATTTAAGCATGTTCTTTGATTGAATATTTGCTCAAATGATTTTATTAACATATCAAAAATGAGCAAATGATTTTCTAACTATTGACATATCAAGAATGAGCAAATGATTTTCTAACCTATGGAAGTTTGTTACGTTTTTCTTGAAAAAAATTTTTAACCTTCCGTATGGCATGTATTGTAGTATACGTGTATGTTAAAATTTCAAAAATTGGTATCTATTATGCATCTAGACACCAATTGGATTAAATCCTTCAATAATTGGTATGTTCTATCTCTCAAATGTGCTTAAATGACTACAAAAGAATACGAAAATTGGATAAACTACACATTAGAACTTAAATCTATATATTTTCTCAATAATTGGTATAAATACTCTTAAATGTTTCATAATTAATATACCTTCTAGAAATCTTGTCAAAATTAGCCTCTTAGCTTTGAATTAATCTATTTTAACATTTTTGATTTTCCAAAATGGGAGAGAGTTCTAAGAGTTAATTTGTTTGCTTGTACTTCATTTATGTATATGTCTATGCTAGCAAAGAGGATGATTTCACATGTGCTTATAATATTTACATTATTGAAATCCTTAATATTTTATGTTGGTACTCTTGAAGCCAAATATGACCAAAATGTCATTGTCAAGTGTTTCAAAACCTTAAAAGGGAGATTTCATAATGCTTTTATTAAGAGGGAGTTTTATTAGAAAGCTTTAAAGGATTAAGGGAAAGTTCTACAAGCAGATTCACCTTAAGTTTTGTCATATCAAAAAGAGGGAGATTGTTAGCCATATTTGCTTGGAATTAATCTTAGTTTTAATATAACGAAAACTTAAGCTTAATTAGCTTATGTTTAAATATTTTTAAAATTTATACTTTTTCATGAAATATCTTGTCAACACTTTGAAAAATATTAGAATGTGCTTTAGACTCTTTCAAGCACTTAAAAATGTGTTCTTAATATATACTTTTATATAAAACAGTTTTTAGATAACATCTTTTAAAGCCAAGAAAAATCATTTTCCAAAGAATTTTAAAGAGTTGTATCAAGACAATGCATAAATATATCGATACTGTGTTTAAAACTCTCAAATGTAGCAATACAAATCAGTATGTATCGATGCAATACAGTGAGTATCGATACACACCCTATATGTATCGATACATTGCTTGGCAATAGCAAAGGTTTGGCTTAAATCCCTAAATGTATCGATCAAGGTGTATTTATATCAATACAACATGACAGATATCGATACTCAGCGTTATTGTATCGATACAAAAGCTTGCAAAGGTCATATTTTTAACTCACATATCAATACTCTTGGTATTGTATCGATACAACAGCATGAGGAACAACAGGAAATGACATTTATGAAGACTCCAATGACTATATTCCTTCACCAAATGTTCCCAACAGCTATAAACATGATCAAGGCTATAAATAAGCCACTCCAACACCTTTAATAAGAGGAAGAACCAAGAAATTGTGCCTAAAGTCAAAATTTCATCTTTTCCATCATTTTCACTAAGTAGTTCATCTTTGCAAAGGATTAATTCTTCCTATTTTTATATTCTTCATTTTATAGCTTTAAATACACATTTCCCTTAAGCCAAAATTCTTGTAAACACCTAATCTTTAAAGGTTTTATTTGTTTACACTCAAATCCTTGTAAAAAGGGAAGGTTCTTATCTAGCCATTAAAAGGTAAAAAAGTTTTTCTACTTAACCTTCAAAAGTCATGAGAGTGGATTCTATTTTAGCCACAAAAGATAGAAAGTAGAGGTTTTTATCTTAGCCTTGAAAGATAGAGAGTAAAAAGATTATACTCTGTCCTTGAAAGATAGACAATTGAAGTTAGTGAATTATGGAAATCTAAGGCAAGTGAGGTCGAAGTAAGGGGACATAGGCAATTGAGGCCCAACCTCTCTAAATCATTGAGTTTGTTTCTTTCTCCCTTTTTAACATGACAAAACTTAAGGTGAATCCGCTTATAAAACTCCTCATTAATCATTTAAAAATTTTCAATAGAATACTTTTTTAATAAAAGCATGCAAAAAGATTTCAAATTTGTAACATACTTTTGAAAAACTTGGTAATGGCATTTTTGGTCATATTTAGCAATAGGAACACCAAAGCAAAGACCATAATATATAAAATCTTCCTATTTGCTAGTATATGTATTAATAAGGCACAAACAAATTACCTTTAGAATTCTCCCCTTTTTTAGAATATCAAAAAGGTAAAAGTTATGATTAATTCAAAGCTAAAGGACTAGTTCCAATAAGATTTCTAAGAAGTATACTAATTATGAATCATTTTCAGATCATGTGTACCAATTATTAAGAAAATATATGCATTTAAGCTCTAATGTGTGGATCATTCAATTCAATATTCATATGTAAATATTTAAGCAGATATGAGATTATGCGTAATAAGATAAACCGATTGTTAAATGATTTAAAGAATATCAATCCAATTATTTTCTAGATGCATAATAGATGTATTTTCTAGTACATATGCATACTACTGATAACCATTCAAGTAACCATATAGAAAATTAAAAGAAAAATTTTAAGACAATTTATAATAGACTTCCATAAGTTATAAAATCATTTGCTTATTCATGATATATTAATAAGATCATTTGAGCATTAATTCAATCAATGAACATGCATAAAGATATAATCATTTTAATCCATGAGTTAAGTCATGACTAAGGCCTAGGATACCAATGTTGAAACCAATTATTAAAACAAGAGATGTAAAAATGCTCAACTCAAGGTCATGTTCAAAGATTATGCAAAGCAAACAATTCATGCATACATAACATACAAAGATACCAATTGCTAGTTAATAAAATATGTAAGTAACTAAACTTAATGCTAAAGGATAATAATTTAATAGCATTAGTTTAGTAGATACCTCAACCTTACCAAGCTTTGATATGCTTATTTTTTATAGGGAGTCCATGATTCTAATTGTTGCGCATTCTTTGATGATTTTGGCTTTGATTTGATTAGGTTACATGCTTTCTTACTTTTTTTAGTTATGCGAGTGTTCATCTTTCAAGAATGGCTTTATCTCCATGAACTTTTCAAAACTTAATATAAATCTTGGCAAAGGATGAGCATTAGTAGTACCAAGATACCAATTGTCATATATTAAAAAATTCAAATAAACTCATTAATTTATCAAATTTTTAATAAAAATCTAGTGAGCTTAATGAGATTTTGAAATGAAAGCTAATGAATGTTAATAAATGGGAATCCTTGAGCATATCTGGTACCAATTATCATTATGCAAGAGAATAAGCTCATTAAGGCATAAAAAATAATAATGCATAGAAAACTTTGCATTCTTTTAGCATCATAAAGCAATTTGGGGACTTATTCATAGAAGTCATGCATTTGATTTGTGAAAAACTCATTACTTAAGCAAATATGATGTTCGAGCATGGGATGACTTATGAGATGTTGTTCCTTAAGGTCTACGAATCATAAAAATGAAGCATCTCAAATAAAAACCTAAAAAAAGGCCAATTGCATTTAGAACCCAAATAGCACAAAGTTGGCTGAAACAAACTACATGTCATAGTGTTTATCGATACAATATTTAGTGTATCAAAACAATATGGGTTTTTCTGGGTTTTTGTTCCTTGTATCTATATAGATCTTAAAATATCAATACAAGCACTTAGAAAAATAGGTAATTTGGTATTCTAAAACCCCATGAATTGAAGTTTTAATGCAAACTTTTAATACTGAGCATTAAAACATATATAATTGATCAAAAGTTTGAATCAAAACAACTTTTAAAAGAAAGTTTGAATGAATTTGCATATTTGGTCACATAAACAACTTAAGTTCAAGCAATATGCAACTAAAAGTTTTGAAAGAAGAAATTTTCATTCAAACCACATATGCAAAAGTTTACAAACATGTTCAATGTATACCAAACTTCTACAAGCTATAAGACCTGAACTTTCAACATAATCAATGATCCTAAGTATCATGAAAGCATTAATTGAATATAAACATTAAGAAGGCTTATGGACTTCCTGGTGCATTTACATACTATTCAATCATGCATTATAGCTTCCTAATAGCTCTAAACAAGAAAATTTTCAAATAAGCCTTTAGAAACAAATCATGCTTAAGTTCATGCTTCATAACATCATTTCATAAATCAATTTAACATATAATCATTATGCCCTTCAACATCAAATAAGTAATCAATTGAAGCTTATAATTACTCAAGATGCAAAACATAAAATTTTTATTAAAATCATTTTTGCATCAAAACAATATTTTCATAAAAATATTTTCATGAAAACATTTGAAAATTTATGGAAAGATAACTAACAGATGATAAAATCCAGTTTAAAGGTTACCTATCACATTTCTTTATGCGTTTAACGTGTCGCAACATGGCCAGATACGAATCTTAACCAGCCTGTCTAAAAAGGCAAGTGTACCTCTCGTTCATATCTATATGTCATTATTTTGGGCCATATTATTATTTCCTTATTTAACAAGGATTGAGTTATCGAGATAAATAGCTGACTCAACTTAACCTTAAATAGTCGTTACGAAAGACCACTTATCTTGGAGTCTCTGCCAATCTATTTTGGCTAAGTGAGATTAGTCACCTACTAGATTTCATATTTCACAGGTTATAAAACCTTAAAAAACCAATTTCAAGGTCTGCATTTCATACCAAAAATCATACAAAAGGGTCTGAGAGTTGGTTACAATCATGAGTAAGGAACAATCCCACTTATGACACTTAAAAATCAATACCTTATTAAGGATGGGTTAGCTTAAATTTTGATCTTTATTTGGTTTCAATATTTAATTAAAATTCTATATTCCAAATTTTTTCCTAAGTCTAAATTTAGTATTCCACTTGAGAAAATTGAGTTTTTTTATATTTTTGAAAATCAAAATATCTTTTATACTCCACTAGAGGACTGGAAGAAAACGAAAGGTTTTATCATTATCTTTTGCATCCCACCAGAGAGCCAAAAAATACTAAAGGTTTTAAAAGTCAAAATATCTTTCACACTTTATTGGAAAGCTAAAGGAATACAAAAGGTTTTTATTTCTCAAAATTCAAAAAAAATACTAATTTCCCACTTTGAAAAGGATATCTTATTCCTAAAAAAATTCATGTAACCTCTCTCGTATGCTGGGAGAAATTCCACATACTAATTTAACTCAAAGACATTACCTTAATTTCAAAACTTCATGTTTTATGAGAAATAATAAAAATTTATCTTAGGACCCGGACTTGGTCAAAAAGACTAAAAAGTCACCTAAAGTACACCTTCAACATGAAAGTACTCGATTTTAAGGTAAATTACTAAAATGTCCTTAAGTTATACCTTCAATTTGAAAGTATCATGATAAGCTTAAAAAACTCAAAGACATCATAAACGAAAGAATCTATTCCAATATGCACCTTTGACATATAAGTATCCTAGTGATCCATAGGACTTGATTCTAATTTAAATTACTAAAATGTCTCTGATGTCAACCTTTGATGTGTAAGTATTCCGGTGAACCTAAAAGACTTGATAACTTCATAAAAGATGAACCTATCCCTATTATGCACCTTCAACATAGAAATATCTTGGTGATCATAGGGGAATCAATTTTAAGGTAAATTATTAAAACACCTCTAAGAGGTACCTTTGACTTGAATGGCTCAAGAACGATTAATATGACAAAAAATTATTAATAGGTCCTTAAATTTCTCAAAATTTCATTTTAGCACCAAAATGGCTAAAAATAATACAAATATTCCTAAATGACCAAAATACCCTCGATGGGTAATAGATATGAGAAATGATTGTTTTGACCTTAAATGCAAGGCTTTTCTAAATGACCCTTCAATTTTTCTAACTTCACATAATGTTCCCTATATGACACAAAACATGAAATCAAACATCAAATATATCCAAATCAACATGAAAATCAAAACTAAAAATCACAAGGTTCGACTACTTTTCAACTTTTTGCAAACAAGTTCTTAAACTTTTAAACATTGCAAAAAAAATCTTTAAAAGGTTTAAAACCATAATATACATCCTAAAAGTCCACTAAGTGTTTTAGCCAAGCTTGGATGGCATTGGAAAAGAATTTTTTTTCAATTTTTACAATTTGCTCCTTAAATTCTCTATAGTTGCAAAATAACCTAAGAATCAAAAAACACCACAAAATCACTCTGTTAGGTTCAACCAAAGCTTGGAAACACATATCCAAAGCCTTAAAATTTTGGAAAACAATTATTTTTGGGCACTTGCAAGTTTTAAGCATCACAAAATAATCCAAAATACCATGAAATCAAGAAAGAAAAATTATCTAAAGGCCATCATCAAATTCAACCGATATGTACATCAACAAAAAAAATTTTCCATTATATAATTTCATGAATAATAACATAAATATGTGTCTTAATTTCTAACATGCTTGATTATGCATTAAATCATGAAAATCATGAACATGTTAATAGGTTTCATTAACGATCAATAAGAAAACACCAAGAAAAATAGCACAACAACATATACACATAAAAATAATATCATTTCTACTAATAAACATGAATGATGTTAATGAAAATTAACTTTTTGCTAATAAAAATCAAATATAAGAATCAAATTAAGAAACTATGATCAGAGCTTAACACTTGGCCTCTTAACATGGATTAAAAGCCATGAGCCTAAGTAGTTACAAAACTCACTAAAAAGATGAAACAAGCTTAAAATGAGCAAACATCAAGAGTTTTTTTAAGTAAAAGTAACTTAAAAGCTTGAAAAACTTCAAAAATTGAAGACTTTTTGGCATCTTTTAATTAGGAAGGCATTAATCTCCCTATGAAAACTCCCTCCCAATATTTATAAAGAGGAAGCATCAACCAAAAAGTGAAAGAAACCCTCTTGGCCGAATAGTTATGGTTTTTTTTCCTTTTTTTTTACTTCTTAGATTTTGTTCCTTTTTGATAATGTTTAAGTTAATTTCTTTGTCATTTTGTGCGAGTCATTATGCATGACTCATCATCTAAAAGATGACCTAGAAAAAAATTGAATTAGATAAAATCAAGTTATAGGGATTAGATTGTAACAAATTAAAAATTACGTGTTTAGAAAATAAATTCTCACATAAAAATTCAATTAAAAATTTAATTAGAATAGACTAATCGGGCTTGCTAGAAAATAAAAATGGCCTCATTGGACGTTGGAAAGTTAATGGGCTTATTAGGCCTATGAAGAAAATTAACAGATTTAGGGTCCACGAAGTAGAAAAAATAAATTTTAGCCCAATTAAAGTTAAAATTAACAATGTTTCTTATAAAGATTCAAAAAAGAATTTTTAAAAAATTTTATGTGCAAGAAAAGGCAATTAAAAATCTCAAACTTGTAAAAAATTTTATGAGCAAAAACTCTTTTGGAAGGAAATTATATTTCATCAAAACGAATCAAAATTTCAAAAAGCTATATCCAAGGTACTTTATTAAAAAATGTGAAAATATTTAAAACTTTACAATCTAAAAAATTTTATAAAAAATTTACAAAAAGTTCGTATTTTGGAGAAAAAAAGTTTCAAAAATACATTCAAATATTTGTGAAGATGGGTTGAATTCAACATATTATTTAAAATATTAATTTATAAAATAATAAAGGTGAAAATTTAAAATTTGGAGTAAATTTTAACTAAAAATGTTTCACGAGCAAAAAATTCATGGTGCTGTGAAAAATCCAAAATTAAATACTAAACTTGACAAGTTGACACTTCGTGATATAAATTGCCAATATATATTGGTAAAAACATACGATGATTGACTTGCCAATTTTTACCAAAAATCTTAAAAAATTCTTAAAAATAGAAAAATTCAAAAATGATATTATCTAGAAAAAAAAGAATTTCAAAATTTCAAAAGAATAAAGTTAGAAACCAATTTCTTTGTGCTAATAATGCACAAGTATCGATAAAAATATATGTGGTCAACTTGCTAATTTCTTACGAAAAATCTTGAAAATTCCATAAAAAAGGAAATTTGATTGTGATATTATTTATAAAAATAAATTTCAAAATTTGATAAGAAAATATTTAAAAACTAATTTTCTCTTGAATGTTTATCTTTTTGATTCAACATTTGTGCCCAATGACCTTTGAATTGCACTTTTTCTATCACGTGCACATGCGGCTACCTAGACATGACTAAATAAATCTTGAAAATGCCCAACCTACTTGAAGGGGTCGACTTTTACCAAGGCAGCTACTAGTTCTTAATCTTGAATATTTAGGACTATGAAAAAAAGGGCCCAAAGGAAATTATTTGCCTAAATAGAGCATCTAATTTCATTGCTTTGCTTCTTATTGCTCCAATACAACTATAGAAAACTTTTACTTGGTTTTTGATACCCAAGTTGCTTTGGCTCCTTGAAGATTAGTTCTAAAGCCCTTTGTTCCTTTAGGAACCCATACTTGCCTTCCTAACTTTGAATTCCATCCTTTTCTTGATAGACAAGTATGCACATTATGACCATGAAAATTGCAACATAAGGACTTGGTCATACTCATTTGAAAGGATTTTTCTATAATGATTTTCTTTTCATTTTCCAAGCTTTGAATTTTTTTTCAAATCAAAGTTGACTTTTTCTAAAATGTCAATTCTTAGCTTAGACTCATTAAAATCATTTTTTAAATCCTTATTTTTATTTTCAAACTCAATTTTTTATTTCAATAATACATCATTTTTAATTTTCAATTTTGAAATCATTTTATTATATTTTAAGTTCATTTCCTCAAACTCAATTGCAAGATTATTAAATACATCTTGTAACTCATCAAATTTATAGAAATTTAAATTCAAGAGCCATAAAGAAGAGGTTGTCAATTTAGTCTTCCTTGGAGTCATTATCATTGGAACAATCATTATCACACCAAGTTGCTACAAATAATTTCTTCATCATCATCATCATCATCTTCTTTAACAACAACAAGCTATTGAATTTGAATCATTAATTTATTATGATTATAGCAAACCATCTTTTTAACCTTGCTTAATTAAAATGGTTTGCCTTTATTCATTTTCATGAATTTTTTAGCAAAGATGATCATATCAACATCTTTATTATTTTTATCATCATCTCATATTCCTCTTCTTTCCTCATGGAAGCCATTAATACAACTCCAACTTTCCACAATTGTCTTTTCCATGATTCAAATTTATTTAATATGCAAGGGTGATCCAATGAGCTAATCTAAGGTGAAGAGGTTGAGGTCTTTTGACTCTTTAATTATGATCACCTTAACTTTTCATAACTTAAGAGAGGATATTTAACATTTTCTTGACTATCTCCTTGTTAGGATACACTTTCCCAAGACGTTTAAATCCATTTACAATGCCTGTGATTAATCAAATATTCCTTAATACTCTCTTTCGATTTCATCTTGAACATAACCAAGGGTGAACATGCTTATCTTAGACTTTTTAACTTGATTGGTTCTTTTATGTGTGATAGCCAACTTGTCTTATATCCCCTAAGCATAATCACACTAAGACACCCTATTATACTCATTAAGGCCTAATGCATAAAAAAGTGTATGCATGGCCTTGGTATTGAGTTAAGCTATCTTTTTAAGCCATTTTATTATCTTTCTTATCCCATTTCCATTCTTCCTTGAGGACTTTAAGATCATTTATCATCTTTGTCAAGAAGAGTGGGCCTCTTACGATTATCTTCCAAACTTGCTAATCATTTGCTTGGATAAATAGCCATATCCTCGTCTTATGATACCAGTAATTTTCACCATTAAAGAGAGAAGGTGTCAGATTTAATGTCCCTTTTAACCCAAACGAAAAATGTCTCAATTAGTCATTTGCTTGGTCTTTTATAGATCTTTGCTCAAGGATGTAGCCTATAAGAATGAGACACAAGCTTTAATACCAATTATTAGACCCTTTAGTGGTGAATGAAATCAAAAAAGGGTAGATTAATTTCTTAAAATCTTTTACAAATTAAAACTTTAATAAATAATATTGAGAAATCAAAACAATAAGCTTTAGAGTTGCAAGTTAGTGAATAATAATAAGTAATTAAAAGGAATGGAAAAAGAGGCAAACCTGACTATTTAGAGAGGTTCAACCTTAATTGCCTACGTCTTCTACCTTGGCCTCACTTACTTTAGATTTCTTTAGTTCACAAACTTGAATTGTTTTAACCTTTCAAGGCTAAGGTATAGCATTTACAACACCCTATCTTTTTCTTAAGGCTAAGATGGAAACTATACCCTCTCTATCATTATAGCTAAGGCAGAACCTTTCTCTATTTTTTAATGGCTAAGTAAGAAGCTCCTCTCTTTCCAGGGATATTGTGTGTAAACAAAAAAAAAACCTCTAAAGGCTAGATGTTTATAAGAGTTTATGCACAAAGGATAAGAATTATAAAGATAGAATTACAAACAATACATGAATGGATAAGAAGAATTAATCTTATACATAATAAAGTACTCAAAAATATGAAAAATATGAAAACTGTGATTCATCGCTTAATCTCTTGATTCATCATAGCATTGAAGGTGTTGGAAAGGCTTATTTATAGCTTTGATCATGAATATAGCCATTGGGGATATTTGATGAAGGAATATAGCTAGTGTAGCCTTCAAAATGTGATTTCACATTATTTCCCATGCCTCTATATCGATACAATTGAGTAGGTAGCGATATATTATGTTTAATAGTCAAAAATATGACCATTGAATAGTCCAATATCGATACAAAATAGTTTGTCGTACTACATGAACAATACATGAATATTGATTTTTGCATTTCAAGGTTATTTAGTTACTGCCAAGCATTGTATCAAAATAAACATTTAATGTATCAATACATTCATATAAAATCATCTTTAAGGTGTTTTTCATGACTTAACAAAATATAAAACTTATTTCAAAAAAATTTTTATACACAGTACCAATTAAGAACACCTTTTTGAATGATATGAGGAGTTAAAAACATTTTGGTATTTTTAAATTATTTTCCAAATTAATTTAAAGAAAAATATTAAGGTGAAAATCACAAGCTAACTAAGCTTAAGTTTTAGTTACATCAAATCGAGATTAATTCAAAGATAATATAGCTAACAATTGAACTCACAAATTTTTGCCAATGGAATGATGAGCCAATCATCAACTATAACCATAAGTGGAGGAATTTGAGCCTTAATTGCAAGGAAAAAGTTTCTGAGCCTTATGCCATCAATCTTAAAACCTTTGAAAAGGTAGCTATTCATGCTCATGACATAAGCTAGTATGACGATTATTGGAAATTAAGGTCCTCTTGTCCAAGAGCCAAAGAAAAGCAAAGAAAAATCAGACACCCATATAAAAGGCAAAATGTTTGCTAATAATGAAGAAAGCAATCACTCTGTGGCTATAAGTATAAGCCTCTTTAGATATCTCCCAAATTGAAATAATCTAAAAAGGCAAAATTTGCTTCTACATAAGATAGAGGTAAGGAAAAAATCACTTTGAAGTAAAAGGAAAAAATCATTTCCCTAATTCAGATGTTTCAAACATGCTAGAAAAACTTTAAAAGGCTAAGCTAATTAAGTTGCCAAAAATGAAGCAGCTTGAAAAAAGTAAAAAAGTAGATAACCTCAATTATTACAAGTATCATCATTTGATTAGCCACCCTCTCGAGATGTGCTTCTTTATCTTGATGGACAAATTCATGCAACTCTATAAAGATGGGAAAATAGAATTCAAAGAAGAAATGATGTCATCACATCATCCCATTTGGAATTAATCTATATGGTTTCTTAATCCAATCAATTGGATAGAACCATAAAGTTTGGCTCATTCAATTTTATCGTATAACTTTCAAGCACAAGTTTGATAGAGAATCTCTAAGGGAATGGAGGTAACGATTTGCTTTAAAAAGAATATGAAGATGTTAATGATGATTGATGGACATTAGTCACATGCTAATGAAGTTAAAAGAAAATTTTTCCTAAGCCTCCGAAAGTGTCTATTAGAGTAAAGAAGGTTAAACAACCCTCCACAGCCCTAAAGCCAAATGCGCCTTAGATAAAAGCAATACCATCTAAACATGAGAATTCAGCTCAAAGAAAGTCAAGGATGTCAGTTTTTCTGAATGAATACATGCCAATTTAGTTCAGAGAAAAAGGTTTTTCCACTAAAGCCAATGAGCATTTTTATCTAGCAGGTTTTTGAAAACGCTACCATATTACTCCTAAAAAAGAGCTTATACTATCATATCGCTCCTAAGCAAGAGCTTAAACTATTGCATTGCTCTTAAACATGAGCTTAAATTATTATGATATTATTAAACATGAGCTTAAACTATACCTTTAAAAAAATGATGCTCCTAAGTACAAGCCCAAACTATTCATCCAAAAAATATTGCTCCTAAGCATGAGCTTAAACTATTGTACAATGAGTTTTTAAACTAACTATTCAAAAAAAATTGCTCCTAAGCACAAGCTTAAATTCCTCATCTAAAAAAATGTTCATAAGCATAAATGTAAACTACTGAATTACTTTTAACACAAGATTAAATAGCACATTCAAGACGCCTGCTAATTTGAAAATCCATTTTAGAACAACTTAGCCAAAAGTTATGGCCCAAAAAAAATGTTCACTAAGCTAAAAACCCTTTTTAAGACAATTTAAGCAAAAGTTAGGGTACCAAAAAAAAATGTTCGCTAATTTAAAAATCATTTTTAAGACAATTTTGGCAAAAGTTAGAGTGAAAAAAAATCTTAACATTATAACTTGACCCTTTAAAATTACATAGGTATCTTGGTTTCATTTGCCAAGTTCATTCAACAAAAAATTTAAAAAAATTACTTGGTTCAAGAATTTTATATGCATTGTTCTTTTATACAAGCTAATATTAGCTCAATATCTACTTGGATTATAAGTTGTTCTTAGCTGGCAAATATTCTCAAGACAATACAAAGGTGCACACCAAATTTGGCATTGAAAGCAAATCAAATTTCAAGATTGTTCACTTGCTACACTCAACAAGGATCATGTATATAACCAAGCCCTAATGAGGCATCCATAAAAGGAGAACTTTGACTAATCAAAATTTTATCTCTAACTAGATTAAATTAAGTAAGAGATAAATAAAGAAGTGAGATTTATTTAGAACTCTATCATAAATAAACCAAATTATTTAAGAATTATTTTATCTCTAATTAAGTTAAATTAATTTAAAGATAAATAAAATAGTGTTAAATTAAATTAGAGATAAAAAAGAAAGTTTGATTTCTAATTAAATTAAATTAATTAAGAGATAATTGAAGAAGTTTTATCTCTAATTAAATTAAATTAATTAAGAGATAATTAAGGAAAATAAATTCTTTTGAAACTTTTTTATAAGGAAATCATATTCTTTAAGAACTCCCTTTCACCTGGCTAATTGGTACTATAGAAGGAACCTCTTATAAGCTATTTAAGACATTAATTCTAGAATTTAAAAGCCTAAAGAGAAGACTTTAAAGATAGATCCAAATCTTCTTTAAAGTTTTAAAATGATTTCTCTGAAGAATCGAAGGAATTGAAGAAATTTTTGAAGAACGTATGAAGTTTCTTAGGAAATTTCATGAAAGCTATTCTTCGATCTTGTTCCATCGACAGAAAGGAGTATAAACCCATTTTCAAGATTGAGTGTAAAAGACCCTTGGAGCCAGCCCTATTTTTCAAAATCAAGCCTAAAGACCCTTAAAGTAGATTTCAAGATAATGTTTTAATAACCTTTGAACCATATTTCAAAATCAAGTCTTTAAGACCCATGCAGCAAATTTCAAGATCAAATCCCCAAGACCCATGAAGTAGATTCAAGATCAAGTTTTAAAGACCTTTAAAGTAGATTCAAGATCAAGTCTCAAAAACTCTTGAAGCAAATTTCAAGACTAAGTCTCTCAAAACCTTAAAAGAAATCTAAATCAAGACTAATTTATCTAATAACTATTGGACTAGATTTCATTAGTTTGAGATTAAGTCACCATACGACCCTTGAATTGAATTTTTTTTATGAGGAAAAGAATCAAATGATTTTTTTTATTTTAAGAATACCCATAGATTGTAACTTAAACTTTGATAAATAAAGTTTTTACTTGTCACCAAATTTTCCTTTTTCATATTTTTGACATGAAATATGAGTGTACAATATGTATGGACTAAAATTTAACTTTGTTAAGGATTATTTCATGTGAAAATAATTAATCTAAACTAGAATATGTTCTTTGCTGCACTTTAAGAAATTAGATTAAAGTTTTGAATATGATTTTTATATTAACATATGATAGATGCAATGATTCAATCATTAAGTAAATGAATTTAGAGTTAATTGAATCATATGATAAACTATGCAAAATATAAGATAAGAGATAATCAAAACATGACATGATATGAAAAACAACATGGACGACACAAATACAAAAATGCATCAAAATCTACATAAAATGAAGTATTAACACCTAAAATTTATGTAAATTTGTAATACTTCAAACACATAAAAATAACACAATTACAATACAAACATACAATTTTTCTCTAAATTGAATCATTATAACAAATTACATAACATATGAGATGAATTGATACAACATAATATAATATGGAAATTATAATTAAAACAGGACACAAGAAATATCACGAACACACCATAAAACTAACATGTTAAAATCTACATAAATGAAATTTTAACATGTAAAAATTTATATAAATTTATAATACTTTGAATTTAGAAAGAATAACACAAAAAAACATAATGCTAAAAATCATATGAACACAACATAAATACATAAATATGTCTAAATATTATTAAAATGTAAAAACTAATATAAATTTTTAATACTTTGGATGTGTTAAATCCACATAGAATAAATTATTAAGGTATAAAATTTTATATAAATTTATAATACTTAGAATACACAAAAAATAACATAAATATGACACAATGATACAAAAAAAAAATTTTCATTTTTCTTTTTCTTTCCTTATTCCCTCTTTTGTTCTTTCTTTTCGTCTTAAAAATTTAAACATCTTAATTATTCTTTCTGATGTTTTAAATACCTAATCCTAATTGTCTCCAATCAAGAAAAGTTAAAATTTATATAATATATTTTGGACTTTTTTAAGCCCAATGAAGGTATCCATATGGCACCATTCAATTTTTCATTTTTTAAAATTAGTTTCTCTTTTTTTTCATGCCACTCAATTTTTTCGTCCTTTAACATGGCACTACTTAACTATCCCCTTCTTCTTTTTTTCCTTCTCTCCTACCATATGTCCCCTCGATTCTCTTTCTTTCCTTCTTCTTTTCTTTTTTTCCACACTTCTCATATCTATTACTGTTCTCTACTTCAGTAAGTTCATGCACCTATGCCAGTCCCTCCTAAATGGCAAGGATTAATATAGGACATTAGTGAGTTAAGGTTAAAGGTTTAAGTATAAGACTTTGTCAGGTAACCTATATGTGTAATGGGCCAATGCGGATCCTCTATTTTGCGCTACTGAGGTAGGATTTCTACCCAATTATGGCCACTACCTATTTCTTTTATTTTTTTTATTTACCCATCATTCTTAATTCTTTAGGATTTTTCTTAAACTGAGAATGGTTCCATGTTAGCTATCCTTTCACTTGGTGAACCACACCAAATTTTATCCTTCAATTTGCCTATTATTCAAAAGGTAAACCTTTTCTCTTTCTCTCTTATGGTTCCTTTTATTCTACTTTTGTTCCTTTGTTAGCTTTTTTGCATTAGGTGTTTGTCGCTTGTGAGTTTTGCTTTACGCTATCTATTATATCGATAAAGTTTTTTTTGCTTTACCCATCTTTGATTTTGTTTTTGTTTATCTGATTTTTTCCTTGGTTCAAGTTTTATTCTTGAATGTTGTTGTTTTTCTCATTTTGGCTTTTTTCCCAAGCGATCTGGCGTGATTGTGGCCTAGCTATGGAAGAAGTTGATACTACTCTATTTTGTGTTTTATTGGAATTAGTTTGGTAAGGCTTTTTTATACTTCTACATTTTCCATTTTGAGAGGGTTTACTCTAAAATATTGATTTTTGAGATTGTGTTTACTGCTTTGACATGCCCATTTCCCTTTGCAGTTTTATTTATTTTTGTATTATTCTTATTAGTCTACGTAAATAAGTTGTTTATGATGGTTTATTTAATTCCGTTCTTTTACCATTTTCTTCACCCTGTTTTTCATTGCATGAATGCCATGTTATTGTTGTTGTCATTGTTTTTTGGTTCACATATACTATGCTAAACCATCATTGGGTTTTTGTGTCAATAGTTGATTCATTTTAAGTGGATTAACCGCAATAAAGGTCTTTAAGGTTGAATGTGATAAACATTAAAAATAAATGGGTCAAGAAGGCTAGAATGCTTTATAGATCATCAAATGAAAAATGCTTTAAAATTATAGTCTTCAGTCAAATCATCATTTGCAAGCTATTTGTTTCTCTGCCTTTTGATGTTGGTAGCTCATTTTAATTTATCAAGCAAAAATTCATTGAAGTTCATAGATTGCATTCATCGATGCCTTATGAGGAGGCCTCGCAGATTACTCTTAGATGTACTGATAGTGGGATGCATAGTTCTTGATCTATTCTTTTAATTACCTCCCCAGCAGTATGTATTAATTAAGGGGCTGGTTATTCTGTTTCGAATACAAGTGTTATTCAGCTTAGTCATCAGCAAGCTAGGGCAAGCTATCTGAACAAACATGAAATGGTGTTGTTAAAGTTGTCAAAAATATAAAAAAAAAAGTTGGTTTGTTGCTTTGACATTTTTTTACTCTCATTATTGATCATTGGTTTTTGTTTATTTCTTACAAGACCTATAATGCACCTTGGTACTTTGTCAATATAATGCCCTGATCTGTCCTTTATTTATGAGTTGCTTAACTATTGCTACTTGAATTATAAATTGTTATTCTTACTTTTGCATATGTTTATGCTTGAATTATTGCTATGATTATGTCTGGTCATAATGATATGGTTATTTGATGATTAGTTATTGTTCTTTAAAACAATTTTATGATGCAATGATTATATCCATGCATAAGGATCTTATAGTGTTTTTGCATTGCTTTGCTAATTGGTGTTGTTTGATTCCTAACTTGATCTTTTTTTTTTTCTTTTTTTATCTCCTCTATTGCATTTGATTCTTTTCATGCTCCCGATAGGTAAATACTTGCAACGCTCAGTTTGAAAGGCTTGGATGCGACGTGCCCTTTTTGTGATATTAAGTTATGGTACGAAAAAAAGCTTAACCAAATTAAGCCATGCATTTTCACCAATGTTTGGACTTTGTTACAAGGAAGGTTATGTTGTTCTACCCCTATTTAAGAGGTCTCTTTTTTTTTTGATTCTTTGTTAAAGTATAATGGTTTAAAAATCATATCAAGATTTTTAGAGAATATTAGAATGTACAATTTTGTGTTTTAGTTTGCATTAATCAGAGAATAAATTGATAGTGCCATAAATTATGGTACTAACCCTTAAGTTTTCAAGATTAAAGGATAAGCCTATCAACTGATTTAATCTTTACAGTCTTGAGATGTTTGCAAACCAAAGTGTGCTTAGTTATAAATCGGTAATACTAAAAATGAGGTATTGAACATGATCAAAGCCTTTGAACCTATTTCAAGCAAGCCATCTGTGGATCTCGCTATGGTTTTGGAATTAGTTCAAATATTGGATAAACTGAATGAAATTGTTAAGGCCATTACGATAGTAAAAAATTATTTTGCCCAAGTTGATTTCCTCCCATTGCATTTGCAATTGCTTGGCAAAGGAGAAGAAAATGATAGGTAATATGATCCACCAATGCTAAACAAAGTGGCCTATCTTATCGTAGGAGACACTGAGATAGTAGGACATGATCGTGATACCATTTTTGAGTAGTAGTTTGAAGGGTTAAAATAAATTAGTGACTTATACCCTTTGTTAATGGCCATATAATATCCTTTTTTTGTTCTTGTATTGCGAACTTGGTTTTTGCTCAGGTATTTGATTCAATGAATCAAGGAAGAGGTTGGACAAGAATCGATCATATGTTAAGATAATGGAATAGTATGCATATTTAGTACAGCAATGAGATACAATTAGGCATAAGTTGGTTAGATATGATTAGCTTTTCCAACAATTAGTTATTGATGTTTTACTATTTGTTAAGCTAATAAAGCTACTGTAGATATAAGGCAATCATAAAAAATTCAGCTTTAACATCTATCAAGGGGTTAGGAATGTTATTACTCAGCTGTCATGGATGCAAAGGCAACTGGAAAAAAATCATCCTTCTTTTGAACCTTGTTTCTGGTTTTTTTTTATAACAAAATTACCATGATGCAATGACTATTTGTACAAATATTGACCATCCAAATCTATTTATTATTTTTCCATGCTATCTTAAATGGCCAAAGGTTAATAAGGCATTATCTATGATTCCTAGGCAAAAGATTGAAGATAGGCTTGATGTTTTGTGAAGACTATTTCAGCTTAGGCTTAAATGTCTTAAGGATGATTTGATCAAGAATAAGCATTTGGGTGAAGTAAGTACAGGTATAATTATTAATTGTAGGCATTGGCTATTTGTCCATATGTAACTAATTTTTTAAAAAAATAATTACCCTTTGTGATTTAAGCTAACATAGCTCAGTGCTTCCTTTTATTCTCCTAAAGTCATATATATAATTAATTTTTTTTAAAAAAAGGCCAACTTTATATGCATATTTTATTGTGGCTTCGATTTAAGGACAAATGTTCCACAGCTGATTTGCAGATAAGTTTATATCTGCAAAAATTCCTAACTATTAAAATGATCTAGTTGCACATAATGATGTTGTAAATTTTCATGATTCATGGCCCTTACAGATTTGTAGATCTTAATTTTCTAGCATGATCAATGGCCACATTTGAAATTCTACCTTAAACAATACCAAGAAGAGACAATAATTAAACAAAGTAGATTTGTTTCTTATAAGAGAAGGGTAGCTCAAACTGATGCTTGGAAAAAAATAGGATTTATGTTAATGGGAGGTTTATTGTACCTCATAATGTTGATCTCATAATTATGCACCAAGCACATATTAATGTTGAAATCTACAACAAAAAAAATCCATCAAGTATCTTTTTAAGTATATAAACAAAGATTCAGACAGAGCGAGTGCTAGTGCTAAAGAAGTTATTGATTTGGCAACCTTAGGTTTTATGGATAATGAGATTCAGGTTGACAAAATCAAAATGTCCCTCAGTTGTAGATATATTTCTGCTCATTAAGCATGCTAGCATTTGTTTGGATTTGATGTGCACCATAGAGAACTAGTAGCTGTTAGGTTGCTAATTCATTTAAAATATCAATATCATATCTTTCTTGAAACTATTAATTTGTCCAATGTAATTTGGCAAACTTTGTTTGATTAAACTATGTTTACAAATGGATGGAGACTAATAAGATCTATTCCCATGCATGAGGTTGCACATATGTTGACCTCCCTTTAAAGTAGATTTGGTCTCAATAGGATAAAAAGTTTGTAAACACCTAATTTTGTCGGAGCCTCTTCTTTCGTAGTCTTAAATATCCAAGATTGAGAGTCAACTGACCACCTTAGTAAAGTTTGAACTTTTCCAAGCAAAATGGGTATTTTCAAGACCAATTTAGTCATACCTAAATAGCTACATATGCACATGACAAAAAAAATACAATTTTAAAGGTGGTAAAACATAGATCTTAAATAAAAAAGATTAATTGTTTTTAAAATTAGCTCTTAGATATTTTTATTAAATTTTAAAATTTATTTTACAGATGATATCACGATCGAATTTCTTATTTATATGAACGTTTTAAGATTTTTCATAAAAGTTGGCAAGTTAACCATCATAAATTTTTACTAATATTTATGTGGTATTTATGTCGATACTCATCACAAAAAATTAAAAACATTCAAGAAAAAACACATATTGTTATTTTATACAACGAGGTCTTAAATTATCTATTTTAGTATCTAATTCTAGATTTTTCATAATACCACGAGTATTCTGCTTATGAAAATTTTCTAATAAAATTTACTTTTAAATTTCAAATTTTCATTTTTTATTATATAAACTAATGTTTTGAATAGTATATTGAATTGGATTCATCTTTATGAATATTTGAACAAATTTTTGGAATTTTCTCATTTCCATATATGAAGTTTCCTATTTCGTAAATTTTTTGGTAGATTTTTTAAAATTCTTCAAATACTTCTATTAAATTTATACTAACTTAGTTTTTGAAACTCAAATTTATTTTATGAGGTTTAGATTTTTTTTAAATATCAATTTTCTTCCATAAGGGTTTTTCTTATAAAATTTTGCGAGTTTGAAATTTTTTTCTTACAAATAAGATTTCTCAAAATTTTCCTTTAGATTTTAACACTTGAAATTTTTATAGGAAAAATTTTATTATTTTTATTTTTATTTCCATTTTTTAGCCAAATTTCTTTAATGGGTTTAAAATTTGCAAATTTTGCTAATGGGCCCAATAAGTCCATTTATTTCTCAACAAGCCGAACAAGGTTGCCAAGCCCATTTTTTATTTTTCTTCATTTTAAGCTGGTTTCATCCTTTCAATGAGTTTTGTAACTACTTAAGCTGATGGATTTTAATCTATGTTCAAAAGCCAAGTATGAAAGCTATGATCAAAGTTTATTGATTTTTTTTGTTATCTTTGATTTTTATTAGCAATAGTTTGATTTTTAGCATGAAAATTCATGTTTGTTGATAAAATGATATTATTTTCATGTATATATATTTTTATGCTATTTTCCTTGGTGGTTTCATGTATTATTGATAAACATATTGATATGTTCATGATTTTTGGCATATTTAAGATTGGTTGAATTTAAGACATGTTTTTTTATTGATATCTATGAAAATATGCAATGAAAAAATTGTTTTTGATGGTTATTCATTGGCTGAATATGATGATGGCCTTTGATGGAATTTTTACGCTTGATTTTATCATAATTTGGACTATTTTGTTATATTTTGAACTTATAGGGGCTTAAAAATAATTCTTTTCCAAAATTTTAAAGGCCTTGGAAGGGTATTTCCATACTTGGTTGAATTTATCAAAGATGATTTAGTGATTTTTTATTTTTTTGGCTATTTTATAATTATAGTGCAAGGACTAAATTTTAAAATTGAAAAAAAAAACTAAGGCCACCTATGCTTGGCTGAATCACTTGTGGACCTTTAGGAGTGTTTTTTATGAATTTTTGACATGCTTAAATGCATAATATGCATTTTTAGAATTTTGCAAGCTTTTTAGCAATTTTAAAAAGCTTAGGGGCTTATTTGTAAAATTAGAGAAAAATTATCTCAAGGCCAAAGCTTGGCTAAGTGCTACTTGTGACTTTTGGCATGATTTCCATGATTTTTGTGATGTGTTTGATGGTTAATTGTGATATTTATTTCATGTAGGGACCATTTGGCAAAATTAGAAATTTTAAAGACCTTTTAGTAAATCATTACATTTTAAGGGATAAATAGGCCATTGCTTATAATAAATTACCCATTTAGGGTATCATGGTCATTTTGAAACATTTCTAACATTTAGGAATTTGGGAGCTAATTGCAATTTTGAGAAACTTAGAGGCCTAATAAAAATTTTTACATTTTAGGTCATATTCGATTCAAAGCTACCTATGTAGGTTAAAATTGTCATTTTGTATCATTATCGAGTCCTTTAAGGTATCGAGATACTTATTTATCAAAGGTCACAAAGGAATTTTAGTAATTTATATTAGAACTAAGTCTTTTATGGTCACTTGGATACTTTTATTTGAAGGCGCATAATAAGGATAAGTTTGCCTTTTTTTTAAGTTTTCAAGTCCTTTAGGGCTACCGAAATCCTTTAACATCGAAGGTAGACTTTAGGGGCATTTTAGTTATTTATATTAGAACAAGTCCTATATGATCACTGTGATACTTATACATCTAAGGTGTGCAGTAGGAATAAGTTCATTCATTTATAATGTCATTGAGTCCTTTACGGTCACCAAGACACTTCTATGTTAAAGGTGTACTTTAGAAGGCTTAGGATAAATTTTATTATATTTCATAAAAATGAAATTTTTAAAAATTAAGGCAATGTCTCCAAATTAAAGTAGTTCATGGAATTTCTTCCAGCATATGGAAGGGATTTTGTGAATTATTTTAATAATGAGATATCTTTTTTATAAAAAGTGAAAAAATCAGGATTTTTATAAATTTTGAAAAAAAATAAAACCTTTCATATTCTTCTAGCCCTATAATGGGGTACAAAACATATTTTGATTTTTAAAACCTTTCATATTCCTCCAGCTCTCCAGTGGGCATGGAAAAGATAATGATAAAACTTTTCGTATTCCTTTGGCTCTTTGGTAGGGTATGAAAGATATTTTAACTTTCAAAAATATTGAAAACTTGATTTTGCAGAATGGAAACATAGATTTGCTTCATAAAATATTATTTTGACATATATGAGTTATGATCAAATATCGATAATTGATAAGAATCAAATTTTGAGTTGACATATGATTAATACAGTATCGATTACCAAGCATCATGGAAGGGACCAATCCTTACTCATGATTATAACCGACTCCCAAACCTTTTCACATGATCTTTGGTATTACTACAGACCTGGAGTTTGTTTTTAAAGGTTTCATAATCCTTGAAACCCAGAAACTTCGATAGGTGACCAATCGTGCCTAGCCAAAATAGATTAGTTGTAACTCCAAAATAAATGATCATTTCGTAATAACTATTTAGGGTTAAGTCGAGGGGCTATTCATCTTAATAACCTAGTCCCTAAAAAATAAGGAAAATAATAATGATATGTGGCCTTAAAAATAAAAAATAATGACATATTAATGTATATAGAAATGAGAGATACAACCATCTTTTAAGTCGAGCTAGTCAAAGATTCATATCTAGGCTATGTTGCGACAATGTGGAAAAAGCAAGAAAAAAAGAAAAGTTATAAGTCGCAACAACTTTCTACATATAGTTGCCAAAGAACCCTACATTCTAAGATTGCTATTAAATATTATAAAAGGTACAAAAGATTTTGAAGAAATTAGGATAATTGATAGGGTGCACATCTTACATTCCAAGCAGCTTGCAAAGCATTAGGACTGAAATGATAGAGAATAGCATGATGCAATGGAGCAAGCATTATTTTAGGCAACAGGTTTTGAACTTTGTCAATTATTTGTCACTTTGGTTATATTTTGTGAGGTTGTTGATGCGAAGGTATTGTGGGAAAAAAGTTAGGTCTTATTAGGTGAAGATATCCGTTATCATTTAAAAATATATTGGTTTGAGTGGTTAAAAATTATCTGATTTAGAATTAAAGAAGCATGTTTTGTTGTGTTCAAAAGAATTATTTGACAAAAGTGGTTCCAATTTGGCCCATATAAGTTGCCTTTGCCATCGTTACCTACTAATCATGTTATTGGCAATAGACTACTTACAACCTAGGTGAGATACAAATTGAGCATGAATAACGTCTAACAAAGCTTAGTAAAGAGCAAAGAACAATTTATGATGCTATTATGGAATCGATCTCTAACAATGAAAGTAAGATGTCCTTTGTTATTAGACATAGTGGAACATGGAAAATTATTTTGGCAGTTTATTCATTCGGTATTTCATCGCTTTTATTACTAGTTGGCATAATATTTACTCAATATTTAAAATACTATTGCAAGTTAAAGAAAATCTTGACTTACCAAATAACATGGGGGATTGATCTTGTAAAATTAAATATATTGCTTGATTGTATAGATGAAGCTTTGATTGATTCATTGTTATTGTTTTAATGCATTTAAAAGAAGCCTTTAAGATGTCTTGCAACCAAGCATAATGAATAGTTTTGAAAAAGCTTTTGGTCAGAAAATAACTTTGTTGGGTAGTGATTTTAGACAAATCTTTTTTGTTGTGCCATGTAGGACAAAAAAATCAAATGATAGATGCACTTATCAATAAATCATCTTTATAAAAATTTTTGTTCTGTTTTCACTCTTATAGTTAACATGAGACTAAGATGTAATTTTATTGATCAAGCATTTATGTTAAAAATGCAAGAATTTGCTCAATGGATCCTTAATATAGGTGATGGCAGAGTTAAATTTATTGAACATGATTCGAATGGTTTAGGCACATGGATTAGAATACCTACTGATTGTTGATTGGAACTAGTACCTCTCTGATCCTTTCATTTGATTAAGTTAATTTATTTAGATTTGCCCACTAAATATAACGATTGTTCATACCTTAGTGAACATTGAATTATTACTCCTTTTAATGATATTGTTGATCTAATTAATATTCAGGTTTTGGATATTTACTAGGTGATCATTAAATATATCATAGTTTTGACTCCATTGCTCATCTCAGCAGCAATAAGTTGAATTGCTATCCCTTTTACCTACCTGAATTTTTAAATTCATTGAAATTCTCAGGCAAACCAAACCATGGGTTGCATTTTAAGTTTGATTGTATTATCACATGGCTTAGAAATTTAAAATCAATCTTTCGGATTATGCAATGCCACTAGGTTACTAATCACATAATTTGCTCTTAATGTTATTGAAACCTTAATCGTAACAAGTAACTATGTTGGGAAAATAGTTTTCATTTCAAAAATATATTTTGTCATTAAAAATCATATATGGATTTTTATATTTTAAAAAAAAAAAACAAATTTTCATTTAATGGTTATCTTATGCAATGGCTATTAACAAAGTCAAGGTTAGACTTTTAAGTTAGTGAGTCTTTATTTGCCAAAACTTACTTTCACACATGGTTAATTATATGTTGCTTAGTCTCGAGTTACACAACGTCATGGCTTGAAATTTCTTATTGAGAATGTTGATGGTAAGCTTGAAAGTAAATTAAAATATATTGTTTATCCTAAAATCTTTGATAACTGGCTAACAAGCTATTTATTTTTGCGTTTTTTTACCTGGATCATGTTTTATCATGTTTAGCTCTTTTAAATTCATTATTTGTCAAAATGTATTTTTTGTCTTCTCATTATAATAACCTTCGACTTCACATGTGAACCATCTTTACTGTTGTATATTTTTCCTGCTATATTATTTCAATATTATTTTGCCTTTTGGTTTTGCTCATCATTCAAGTATAGGATCACATGGTCCACTATTTGAATATGCCACAGTTCCTATCATTGCTAAAATGTATAGATTGCCAAAGCTATTGTTATATTTCTTTCCTCAGCGCAAATGTTTGTTACTTTTTTGCCATTATTTATTCATGCAATCATAATGGCTTACCAATTAAAAAGGTAAGCTCCACCAATTTAAGTAATAAAGGATTAAAGATGATGTTACCAAGATGTAGGATTTGATATTGCTAGGTGCTAAAAAAATAAGGCATTTCTTTGTTAGTTGTTAATGAAAAAGTATATCGTTGTCTCTCCTTGATTTTCCTCTTTTCCAATTTGGCAAGCTTACTTCGATATATTAAATCGACAAATATTAATCTTTTGGTTCTACTATGTAAATAGATGCAATACAAGCAAGAATAAGAATAAAATGATGAACATTTCTTTAGGTTGACATTGAAGGAAAGAACAACTCTATATGAAATTTTCGAGTTCTACATTAAGGAAAAAAAAAAAGAGAACTTTCAATGTTGTGTGTTGAATCTATCATTCGTATCATATGGAAAACAAATACTATTAAGTTATTCGACCTTCTAGAACCATACCCTTTACACTATTTTAAATTATAACAATTCTCATTATTGTCTAGGCATGATAATGACAACTC
Organism: Adansonia gregorii; assembly: GCA_038382025.1. NCBI lineage: Eukaryota > Viridiplantae > Streptophyta > Magnoliopsida > Malvales > Malvaceae > Adansonia > Adansonia gregorii. The sequence continues at coordinate 2,505 of JBBYHO010145442.1, read as the reverse complement.
TATTTTAATCAATGTTGCCTTCCTTTTTATCATCATTTGGAAATGGAAATGTGTGTTTAATGATAGATTGTTAATTCGGCATCCATCTAGTTTTGTTTTTTAGATATTGTGAGTGTTCTTATTACCATCCAAGACTACACAAAAGATAGAACTAAGACTGTGGAAAAGCAAGATCCTTGATTACAAATAAAATGTCAATGTCATTTATAATTGAACTAATTTTATTTCTTTAAGAGACAACTTATACGATGATATTTTCTTTCTCAAACTATTCATCTCTACTCATATACAGTGGCAAAACTATTTATGTCATTTTTTCCTATTCTATTTATATCTACTCAAATGCGATGGTCAAACAATCTTTTATACATTATGGATCAACATTTGCATGCACTTGATCAGTCCAAAATCTAAAATCGTGGGTCGAATGTTGTCGTTGTGCTCACTGAAATAACTATCAAAGAGTTTCAAAGTTTCACATCTCTCCTCTTTCTTTCTATTTTTGGATGAGTTTGCATACCTCCATTCTCATGACCATGAGTCCTTTTTCCCCAACTATAGTAGCCTTATTTTACCACTTTTGTTTTGATTTAGGTAAATCTATGCTTTTTTACTCTTTGGCTATGAAGATCTACACTGATTTCCCTATCATTGACACGTAGCTTCTTAAAATAAATTAAAATATATTGTTTATCCTAAAATCTTTGATAACTAGCTAACAAGTTATTTATTTTTTTCCCTTTTTACTTGAATCATGTTTTATCATGTTTAGACGTTTTAAATTCATTATTTGTCAAAATGTATTTTTGGTCTTCTCATGATAACAACCTTCGACTTCACACGTGAACTATCTTTGATGTTGTTTATTTTTCCTGCTATATTATTTTAATATTATTTTGCTTTTTGGTTTTGCTCATCATTCAAGTATAGGGTCACATGGTCCACCATTTGAATATGCAATAGTTCCTATCATTGCTAAAATGTATAGATTGCCAAAGCTATTGTTATATTTCTTTTCTTACCGTAAGTGTTTATTGCTTTTTTATCATTATTTATTCATGCAATCATAATGGCTTACCAATTAAAAAAGTAAGCCCCACCAATTTGAATAATAAAGGATTAAAGATGATGTTACCCTGATGTAGGATTTGATATTGCTAGGTGCAAAAAAAATAAGGCATTTCTTTGTTAATTATTAATAAAAATGTATACCATTGTCTCTCCTTGATTTTCCTCTTTTCCAATTAGGTAAGCTTACTTTAATGTATTAAATCAACAAATATTAATCTTTTGCTTCTACTATGTAAATAGATGCAATACAAGCAAGAATAAGAAAAAAATTATGAACATTTCTTTAGGTTGACATTGAAGGAAACAACAACTCTATATGAAATTTTTGAGTTCCACATTAAGAAAAAAAGAGAAATGCTGTGTGTTGAATCTATCATTCATACCATATGTAAAACAAACAATGTTAAGTTATTCGACCTTCTAGAACTGTACCCTTTACGCTATTTTAAATTATAACAATTATCATTATTGTCTAGGCATGTAATGATAACTCTATTTTAATCGGTGTTGCTTTCCTTTTTATCATCATTTGGAAATGGAAATGTGTGTTTAACGATAGATTGTTAATTTGGCATCCATCTATTTTATGCTTTTTAAATATTATAAGTGTTCTTATTGCCATCTAGGACTACACAAAGGATAGAACTAAGACTGTGGAGAAGCAATACGATGATATTTTCTTTCTCAAACTATTGATCTCTACTCAAATACAGTGGCAAAACTATTTATGTCATATTTTTCCTCACTCTATTTATCTCTACTCAAATGCGATGGTCAAACAATCTTTTATACATTATAGATTAACATATGCATGTACTTGATCAGTCCAAAATGTAGAATCATGAAGCGAATGTTGTCGTTGTGCTTACTGGAATAACTATCAAAGAGTTTCAAAGTTTCACATCTCTCTACGTTCTTTCCATTTTTGGATAAGTTTACATACCTTTATTTTCATGACCATGAGTCTTTTTTCCCCAACTATAGTAGTCTCATTTTACACTTCTGTTTTGATTTAGGTAAATCTGTGCTTTTTTATTCTTTAGCCATGAAGATCTACATTGATTTCCCTATCATTGACATGCAACTTCTTAAAAGGTATTATGAATTTTGCGACATAAGCAATGCTCCTTGTATATTGATTTTTATACTTAAATAAAGCTTAATTAACCTATTTGTTCAATGATTTGTGTTTTTAAAAAATTAACTTTGTTAAAACTTATCTATGATGATGTTTAACACTTCAATCAAAAAACAATAATTGTGTGCATAAAATGTTAGACCTTTAGGTGGTGAATGAAATCAAGAAGGGGTGAATTGATTTTACAAAATTTTGATAAATTAAAATTTTGGTAGACAAACTTGAGAAATCCAAACAATAAACTTTTGGAGTGTGATTTAGTGAATGAAAAGAAACAATCAAAGAAAAGGGAAAGA